>JAGTJP010000072.1:0-146236 GCA_020744175.1 Auriculariales sp. MPI-PUGE-AT-0066
ACTCACACCCGCTCATCCTGCGCACAGATCACGACAGCAGCCAGAGCAAAAGGGACTGCCTGCTAGCACATAAAGCGAGCAGGTCACGCTGAAAAGCGGTCAAAGCAATCCCGAGCGCACAGCAACTGCTTTCAGGGAAACCTACCTTGCTTTCACCGCTTGGATGGTTCCGCCGCTCTAGAAGCTCATCACCGCTTATCAGCGACGACGCGTTTTCCTGATGTCTCTTAGTGCCATGCAGCCTAATTGGAAATGGCTGTAACTGTGTTGGTGTGCTTGTGTGCATGCTCATGGTATTTAATAATCTCTCTGAACTTTCATTGGGTTTAGGCAACGAAAAGGTGTTGAGGTAATGTGACTTGTGGGCTAATTCATGAGCCTTCAACTCTGCTCCCAGGTCTACAAATGCATTGCAGAGCTCTGCTTGTGGCTCTGTGTTGGGATCTTCAAGCTCTGCAGACAGGAATGGCACAGTGGGTGGTGCGGCCATCTCAGTGGCCAAGGTTGAGGTGACGTAGAGTTCAAAATTTGTGGCTGCCTCCGAACTGGTTCACAGCTTTGTCTCCTACCACACACCTTTGTCTAATTTCTATTTGCACTCACCCATTTATATTTGTACAAACTCTCACAATGCTGCAATGTCCACAGACCATGCCCCCAAGGAAGTTGCCCATGCATGGTAAACCTGCAGGCAGCAAGTGAAACGGTAGTGTGGATCATCCACCTCCTGCACCACTATCCCCCAAAGAAAAGGCCATTGCATTTGATGATGTGGGTAGATGCTCTTGTGTATACTGGCCGGCTCATAGTTCATACAGTTGCCAACACCCGACTTGATGCTCATCCCGGTACGTCTGCACCAGAGCCATTACCCACATGGCACACTGACTCTAACTGCAGCCTGAGCCAACATGGCCAAAGCATTGTGCCTCCTCATAAAGCCTCACTTCCCACACCAGCATAGTTTTGGCATGAACAGCAAGGAACTGTTCACACAGGCATATATGTACAAGCAAATTGGAGAGTCCTGCATGATGGTCAGAAGTTGGCACAGGCGACACTCATCCCTGTCAACATGCTCACGTGGGGCATGAAGAACACTCAGTACAGTATATTCAAATCGCCAATGGCGCCATTCAGCACTATCATTTGCTGCTTTACTGGTGCATTCACTTGGCTGATACCTTGTGGATGTGCATTGTGACCCAGGTCTGTGAGCAATGTATATGCTGCAAAGTGAGCCGTGGCTGGGCACCACACTCGAGAAGACCTGGAATGGGTGTAGCCCACATAACACAACTAAGCTGGTTATTACTATCAATGGCAAATCGATCAAGAATGACCTGCTTCACCCTCAAGATATCCTGGCACCAATTCCAGTGGATCAAAGGATGTCTGGTTGGGCATGACAATTCTAGTAGTGCAGTGCACGTGGCTGATTGCAAAGCTTTCCTCAACACACTTCCAGAGCTAACTCCTGTAATGAATAGACTTGCCAAGCTGCTCATTGTTTATGTGGATCTTCTCATTCTAATCTTCTGCAACAGATGTGTGGCACTGATGCCGAAACAACCTTCCAAGCTGTTTGAGCTGTCCAACAGTATGAGGCTGTTGGTCACCAGGGGAGGGCTTTGTTCCTTGACTTCATCCCAGCAAGGTAATGCTTGGTGATCATTGTTTGGCCCAACAGTTGTGGTTGAATGTATCAGGTCGATCATATGTGAGCCGATGTTCCACTACCACATACATTTTTGGTTCTCATGCACATTACTTTGGCGGCTGTGTTTTAGAGGTTACAGGAGACACTCTTTGCTGGTATCTGCTTAGTGAATACAAAGAACCTGCAGAGTTTGGGTGCCAGAACCAGCTCTTCAGAGGTAACCTTCACTTAGACCTCAACATGGCCCTGAAGCAGTGGCTTCTGGTTTGTGTCATGCTTCTTTACATGTCATCTCCTAACACCACCACATGGTACCATCTACTTCTAGAAGACCTACAAGGCTTAGACAATGCTTAGACAATGCAACCCTGCTCGAGGAGTTTGCCAGTGTACCTGAAGGTGCAGACGGTAGGTCAAACAATTTTTTGAGCCTGCCTAGCACTTAATACACTGACCCATAGATCATCTAATGTCCTTGCTTGCCGAGCCTGGGAGCTGAAACAGTTTTGTTGTGAGCTCAGTTGACACATCTGTTGTGAGCTGCATCAACACATCTGTTGTGGACTGTGTTGGCACATCCATTGTTGGCTGTGTCAGTGCATCAGTTGTCAGCTGGATTGATGTGTCAGTTGGAGTATCCAACATTGGGGCAGGACCATCTTTGGTCAGGGCGAGAGAAGACTCAACATCAGATGACATTGGCCTGGCAGACTCAGCCAATGTGCTGCTCGGGGTCTGAGCTTGTGGCAGTGGACTTGGGATTGTTGCTCATTGGCACCGCCGGTGTGAGAGCTGAAGTGAGATACATGAACAAGTTGTGCCGGCACAGCACCAATTATGTATGTGGTTGTTGCTGCCGGCCAAACAGATTGACAATAATATGCTGCAGATGCCACCGTGCTGTGCCAGATGAAACAAATGGGAATGGAGAATGACAGGGAGTGGTGCAGAGGGAAGCACTCGCCAGTTGTAGACTTGCGTTCCTGCTTGCTTGCCAACAAAGAAGCCATGGTGGCTGGCTCAGACCTCCATCTTGGCAGGCTCAGGAGCAGGTGCTTCCTCAGGCTTGTTGTCCTGTCACATTGTCTCTGTGGGAGTGGGCTTTGTGAGCTTGTCCTGAGCCTGCTGTGCAGGTGGGTTGCTAGATGTAGGTGTGTTGTTGGGCTTGTCAATGGTGGGCTTGTCATTGGCAGGTCTTAGTCGGTGCTGCATTGGTGGGCCGCAAGGTCTCAGGGTTGTTAGTGGATGGCATTGCAGCTGGACAGGCGGCGGACAGTCAGGGGTAATAGATGCACTAATTGCAGAGATTGCAATCACCATCAGCGTCGACCGGAGAGTCCACCTGGGACTTGAGGAGCCAGAAAGGCAGCATGGTAGAGTGTGCTTGAAATTGAAGAATAGGTCCAAGGCCAGCAGCAAGTCTTGCACAGCAGGACAGTATCAATGTCGCAGGGCCAAGGGCAATGGCAAGGAGAGCAAAGGCAGTGGCAAGAAGAAGAAAGTTGGTGCATACAGTTAGAGACCAAGGACCATCACACAAGCATTGCAACATGTTGTCTGACTGGGCCGGTCATGAGTGGCCAAAAGTTGGACCCAATTTCAACACCTGCACTGCAGTGTGACAATTCATCTGGTTGATGAGTTACCCTTTTAGACCTCACTTGGTTTGCAAAATGTATCTAAGCAAATAACAGAATACAAAACTTACCTGCACAGGCTTGTGATGCTGGAAGTAGTCTTAGTCGGAGCTGCAGTGAGGGCGCATTGACAGCTGCCATAGGTTTGGCACACAATGTGTCAAGTGCCAGATAAATAGAGCATGTACAAGGGTTGGCACATGGCATGTAATGGTCACAATACAAGAAGAAGAATGGCTACTTGGTCAGTGCCATTGGGTCAGCCAAGTTTCGCTTTTTGCATTCCGTGTTGGTTTGTAGACTGAAATGCATCCAGTACAGTCACTCTTACATCTCAGACAGCTTCAAAAACTCTTATAAGGAACATTTCACAATCAAATTGCATCAGCAGAGAGAGTTTTACTTGAAAATTGACTCAAAATCGAAGGTGGGTAGGTATCCAAAGCCATTTGGCATGGATGAAATGCAGTTTAGTGTATGCTGCTTCAAAGAATGAGAGCCATGCTGAAATGTCCTTCATGCCAGCTGTCAACTCTGCCAAGTTGTTCAATATTCCAGTCACTTTGTTGCTCAGCTTTTAGAGCACCACTATAGCTCAAGTCAGCATCTGCCTTGTGAGTTGCATTGACATCAAGACTACCCATAGGGTTCAAATTGGCAAGTGGTGATGCCAAGCTTGAGAAGCTCCCAACTGGTGGCTGGATGACTGGTGGCACAAGGTCAAGAGCTGACAAAGAGTTGAGTGCAAGGTTGAAATCAGGTGAACACATGTTACAGCTGTTTCCGAATTAGGCTAAGCGAAGCCGTTGTGTGCCGAAAAGAGTCTTGCACATATCTTGTGCATTTCTGCACAAAGAGCTGCAGAAATGCACAAGATATGTGCAAGACTCTTTTCGGCACACAACGGCTTCGCTTAGCACCACGCAGCCTGATTCGGAAACAGCTATAAGCTGATCGTCCACCATTGCTGCACTTGTCTTGAGTGCACCATCATGGCAAGGGGCCATTGAACCGTCAGTCATAGGGATTGCAGTTTGCTGGGTCACAGCGTCGGAACCGCCCAATTTCTACAATGCCATGAGCGCTGAAACAGCTGTAAGTCAGCAATTGACCTGACCACAAACTGGCTTAAAATGTACCTTCAAGCTCCGCTGCAAGGCAGCCTTGCTGCCACTGATGTAATATGTTCTGGGCCATTCTGTGGCAGGTTATTGTGGTACATGGTAGAGTTGAAGTGACATATCAACCCCACAATGCCAGAGTCCCCTGTTGCCATACAGAGGGTTAGAGAGTGTAGTCCTTTGGCCACAAAACTATTCAACAGTCACTGTGCCATGACAGATGCAACTAGCAGTCAGAGAGGAGGTACGCAAGACGAAATGAATCAGTCGTTCGGTGCCCTCCTGCTCATTGCCGAGTGAAAAACCAATTCACACATCCTCATTGTAAAGATACCACAATGAACATGACAAGGGAGAACCGGTGTATGATATGAGAGGAAACGGGGAGAGATCTGATACATGTACGTCAAAAGCAGGGGATCAACATGACAAGAGCATACGCAGGTGTAGGTAAGCGAGAGAGTCCTGCTGGAAATCATGCAGAGGGTCTTGGAAGTTGCTGATACGGCATTCAGCAGTTGCACGCGTTCTTGGGCTGTTGCTCATGGTTGAGCGAAACATTGGTCGACCCGGCACCAGTCGCACCGCCCGCTGCAGCTTGTTGCTTGGCGCGTGATGATGCGAGAATGTGCTCGATCGGGATTTTCTTCGCAATTTCCGTGAAGAGCTCGACAATGCCCTCGCCCGTCTTTGCTGATGTCTCAAAGAACAAGAGGCCGGCCTCGCTTGCATAGGCTTGTGCTTCGTCGCGAGGTACAGCGCGCAGGTCGCCCGCAGTAGAGTCCGTAGCTGTCTCGCCCGGCGTGGCAGTCGCATCGTCGGGCTCGTCCTCCGACCCAGCCGCGCTGTCCTCTGCGGTCGCGCCGGCACTGTTGACGAGATCAACCTTGTTTCCGGCGAGGGCGATGACGATGTGCGGGTTGGCCTGGCGCTGGAGCTCCTTTACCCAAGACTTGGCCTTGTCTAAAGACGCCGCCTTGGTTACGTCGTACACAACGACGGCGGCCTGTGCGTTGCGGTAGTACATGGGTGCGAGGGAGTGGAAGCGCTCCTGGCCCGCGGTGTCCCAGATTTCGTAGCGCAGGACTCGATCCTCGAGCCGACACTTCTGAGTGAGGAAGGCTGCGCCAATGGTGGGCTCCTTATTTGCTTGGAAATCATTCGACACCTGTGCGCAACATTAGCAGCGCATACGGGGAGCAGATAGAAGTTGCGTACAAAGCGCAGGACGACGCTGGACTTGCCGACAGCGGCTTCACCTAGGTGGCACGTGCAAGAACCATATCAGGGGGTCAACCCTGCGAAAAATAGCGGAGCCAAGCGCACCTAGCAGCACCAGCTTGACCTGGATGGACTTGTCAGCGCCAGATGCACCGTCAGACATGGTTTCGGAAGGAAGAAGGGTGGTGGTGGCTCAAGAGTGGTGCGCTGACGCAGAGGATGAAATGGGATTCGGCCAATGCCGGTGATTCCAGTTTCCCCATTCTTCCTCCTACAACGACAGACCTCACCGCGTTGAGCGGTGATAGCAACTGAACAGCATTGCGGCCCTGACGACCGAAGGCGTATCGAATCCGTGTCAAGATCCTTGATTTGCGCGTAAAAGGCACATTACAATATTGGATTATATCGAGAATCGTACATGAGATTGGAGCCTAGTAAACACTCTCCAGAACCTTGAATACCTGCTCCTGCCGTTGCTGAAACTCCGGCAAGAGCGTCATGCGCAGAGCGAGCGCATTGATACGATTTGCCATTTGGACGGCGCGGCCCTCCACGCTGCGCCTGCCAGTGTACTCTGCTTCAGTGTCACTGACCTCTGACTCTGTCGCCGCTTCGCGTTGTGCGTCTTCGTAACCAACGCCGAGCTCGAGTACGCGACGGACGCGATCCATCCGCGGTGTACCGATCTTGTCATCCTGGCCGCGCTCGAGTAGCTTGAGCGCGCGCTGTGTGTCTTCCTCGTCTGCCGAACGCGCGTCCCGCCCAATGCTGGCAAGCTCAAACATGAGGGGCCGGTAATGAGGTGGGCACATCGCGAGAGTGAGCTCGCGATTGAGGATGCCGCGCACGCCGCCAGATGGTGTGATGCATTCCAACGACACCTGCAGTACGGCCAGCCCGACTGCAGCAAAGTATGCGCGCGTGCGATCGCGTTTGAGCATCGCGCGAATGCGGGGCGCGTTGGACAAAACATCGGCTATGGCGGAGTAGAGTGTCTCGCGAATGAAGACCACCGGAGGGTCGGTATTCGGGAGAAGGTTAGGAGACGCTGGTGAACTGGTACCACCATTGGAGCTGGCTGCAGAAGGGGTCCGCCTGTGCGACGAGCCTGCAACGGGCATTGGAATAGGAGATGGGGTGCGCCTGGAAGGTCGCCGAGGCTGGAGTGGTTGAGTCGGAGACAACAACGAGGGCGAGTATTCCACAGGTTGGTGCGACGACGATGTTGCTATAGAGAGGGGAAGCTCGTGCGGACGATGACGGTGAGGCAGGGGATCCGGATGTAGAGGTAGAGCTGGAGGAATGGGTGAAGGTGGTAAGGAGCGATGTGATCCAGCGGGTGATGTGCCAGCGTCGGACGACGCTTCGTAGGAAGGTGGAGGTACGAAATTAGCGCGAATACGAGATGGGCTGGAGGCCGAGGTAGCTGAAGTCGGTGCTCCAGAATCGAGAGCGGCCTGCAAGTCTGAGCTATATCGTTCCTAGTTTAGGTTGTAGTGAGCCTTGAGAATGAGAGAGCGATGGCTCCGCCCACCTGGAAAGATCGACGCTGACCAATTTCGATGGCAACGGCGCGAAGATCTGCCGCAATTCCCATGATTTCTGGTGGTAGATTACTCTGTAGAGGAGGACGCTCGCACAGGATCCGTGCGAGATCGTGCTGATACTCTGGAGCGAGCGCCTGAATCTTTGGGACTGTACTTGACCAAACGCGCATGAATGGCAGGAACTGCTCTGGACACGATGCTTGGGAGAGAATTAGGGGTGGTGCACCAGACTTTGTAGGTAGGCCATTAGCGGACGGCGCGGTTTGTGGGATGGGGACTGAGGGAGGTTCTGTGACAGATCGCAAGGCACCAAAGAAGAGACCTAGGAACTGAGAGTGAGTAGAAGAGTATAGAGCGTGGGAGTGTGCGCACAGAGGGCGGGACCGCCGATGACGACGTCCGCTTGAGCGCTGGCGAGTGTGTCATCATCGAGGAGGCGCTCAGCCTTTGCCTGACCGAGTGCAGAGGATAGAAAGACGTGAAAGCCGTCGATGACCTGCTGCTCGCTCAGCCGTGCCTCGTACGGTGAAGGGATTGGGTTTGAGTGTGCGTTCATGAAGGAACAAGGACAAGTGGCGCTGGCACTGGTATCGGGAGTCCGCTCACGCGACTTGGCTTTTGCTCGGCGCCACCCGCCCACCACTGCCTCATGAGTTCCACTGCTGCGTACCGACAATTGCTTCGGCAGCTCGTGTACCGTGCCGTCAGTGTGCTATGCCCGCAGTTCATGTTCCGGTTGCCGTGCTCATGCACGCTCTAGTCACCGGCAGCCGACAAGGCTCGCTTCAAGGCCCACATTCGTGCCATGTTCACCTCGGCGACCGAGGAGAACGTGGACAGTCTGCGAGTGGCAGCCGCCAACGCGGCGCTGTTTCTGAAAGCGCAGCGGACGCACAAGGTGTGACCACGCGCGACCGCGTTCCTACGCGTTCACTGATAAATGTAACAGGAGCTGCTTGTACGCTACAACCCCACGACGGACATGACCACCGCGGAACACGTGGCCGCGACAGCACACCGCGTTGGACTCAGACTGACAGACGAAGGAAAGAAATAGACAATTTTATTGCGATTACCGTCTCTTTTTCTTGCCGCCGCTTGCACCGGTCGTAGCGGCAGGGTGGACAGAATCGGGCACGCTGGTGGAGCCCTGAGTGGTGCCTGCAGCACCGACGACCTTTTTGCCCTTCCTATGGCGGGCGACGGGTAGGTTGGTGCGCTCGCTCTTCTTGATCCACCGCTCCGGGTCTGGCGCAGGCGTGACACCTGGAACCACGCCCTTGGGCACTCGACTCGGTCGCGGGGGTTTGGGACCGCCCTGTGTGGCAGAGGTGTCGCGATCCGGCGCAGGTGTTGACGTAGGATGGGCTGCGAGTGCTGCAGCAGCTGCCGCCGTTGCTGGATGAGTGGGCGGCGGGGCAGTCTCAAGTGACTGAAGCACATTGGCGGGGAGCTGTGCAACTGCGGCCTGGAAGCCAGTTGTGAGGAAATCTTTGTGGGACTGGGCGGCGGCGAGGTTGGTGAGCAGATCGTTGTGCTCGTCCGACTGCGCCGCGCATGTGTCCAGCAGTACCGTGAAGGTCTGCACCGCGCGCTCGTACCCGCCCTGGCGATATTCCTGAAAATATTTCGTTAGTGTGAGTGACGGCTAGGCGCGATCTCGGCAAAGACACGCACCAGCTGTGCGGCGAGAATGTCCACTCCGCGCGCAGCCTCATCATCGAGCTTCGTATCCTTCTCCAGTCCTGAAATGACCTCGCGGGCCTCAGTCTCGCGGTTGAGGCGGTACAACGCATACGCCCGCTCATATTCGCGCCCGCCGGTCGACAGATCAAGCGCACCCGCATACTGCTCCGTCTGCAGCAATAAGAACAGCTTCGTCTGCAGCACATCTGCATCCTCGGGCGTGAGCACTAGAACTGTTCTCATGCATCAGTATAGTACAACACGCCCAGTTCGGCAGGACACGCGCTCACTCCTGTTGCACGACTTGATTGCATTCTTGAAATGACCCCCGTCGATTTGCGCCGTTAGCGATACAAATTCACGCTTCAATCGCTCCTCGAGCGGTCGAGCAGCCTTCTTCACTCGGGGCGCTCCAGCCTTAGGTCGCCATTTCGCCTTTGACGTGGTCCGCGTTGCCGGTTTCGACGGCATGGTGAGGGTCACTGGTCAAGGCGGTAACCGTCCCTCTTCGTATCGTCCCGACGGTCGCGAGTGCCTGCTTCACGATGCAGATTTATCATTGCGCCGGATATCGCACACGCAAATTCATTTCTATTGAAATCATCCAAGCTCGATGGTTTCCTTGTGCTTGAACTTGCGACTCGCTCGATCGCTCGCCTTGTAACAAAACTGATTCCCATACAGCTCAAACTCGATCTCAGGTTCCGGAGTATGTACCAATAACAGTTGTCCACTATCTTCGACCGGTGGAGGTCCGTATAAAGGTAGCGAGAAACCAAAGACGGAATTGCGTTTTGGAATGACTGTCCGAGAGACAACATCAATATTCTACCACGGCCGATGAACCTCGAGTACTTGCCTTTGAGCTTGTCCTTACGCGTCACAATCTTGAACGTGTTCTCAGTCTCGTGCACGATGATGCCAGTCCGCCCGACAAGAAACGGGTTCTTAGCGCGTCGCACGGAGATGATGCAGCCGTGAAAGTCGGCCTTGACGAGCTTGGCCTGCATGTCCTGCGTGCTTGGCATGCTTTGGGTGTGCTGGGCCGGAGTGACGCTCTCCAGCGATAATGGGCGATGCGGGAGGTTCAAGAGTTCGGCAATGTATCCCAGCCACAGCGTGTGCAGCGGGAAGAATACAGACCACCTGGCGTCCTGAGGAGCAAGAGTCCAGAGGCCGTTGACCTTGGGCATCTTGGATGGGCCTGCAGCATTCCGTACGTTGGTAGCGCGACGCTGAGCGTCCTTCTCGCGACGAGCTTTGCGTTCGGTAGCAAGCTGAGCTCTGCGCGCCTCGAAGAGTGCGTCTTTGTCGAGGTTGAGAGTCCTGTTCTTGACTCTATTCTCGTAGTATTCAGCTGGAGAGTGCTTGGAAGCAGCGAGCTTCTGCTCAACATAGACGGGCGTGAACGGCGCGCTGGATTCAAACCGAACGCGGGTGCCCTGGGATAGCAGTGAGCACAGGACAATCACAGATTCACTAATATATGAGATGAACCTTGATCGGAGGCAGTGGCTGATATGGGTCCACAATGGTCGGGGTGGACATGAGTGCAAGAGGCACGCCGGGCGGAGTTGAGATGCGCGTTGAAAACTTGGACTTTGGATTCCTGGTAATGTCGCTCCTGCTCGCCACGCGGCATGTGCCACTCCTGTTCTCCGTGACGCGACATAGCCTGCGTGGGTCGCTGTCCGCCGCCGGGCTACGGTTCGCTAGCGGACGGCCGGAGATGACGACCACCAAGGCGACGGATCTGCTCAAATCGGATATCCCAAAGGCGGAGGACCCGATGCTGCACTTTCTCGCATCGCTCATCATGCGCCATGGCGAGCGACACAAGGCTAGCAAGGTCGTGTCGCTCATGCTGCAGCACATTCGCGCCATGACCAGCAAGCAGCCCATGGAGGTCTTCCGCACCGCCGTGCTCATGGCCGCGCCTAGCGTGCGCGTCGTGTCACGCAGGCAGGGTGCGATGAAGACCACTATGTCCCCCGTTGGTCTCAGCGAGAGGCAGCGCACGCGTCAGGCCTTCCTTTGGATCCTCCACGCACAAATGAGTCGACCTGGTGCTCGTCTCTCCGAGCGACTTGCACGAGAAATCGTCGCCATCTTCATTGGCAACAGCCCCGTACTCAGCTGGAAGGACCAGTGCCATGCTCAGGCTATGGTCAACCGGTGCGTCCTGTCTTGGCTGCGACCCCCCGTTCCGCTCACTGACCTCTGCTCCAGTGCTGCTGTCCGCATTCCTCCGCCTTGGGAGCTTAGATAGATTCCGCAACTACTGTATTAATATATGTCTCATACTACAATTTTTTCGCGTTGAATGAACTACCCAAGTGGGCACTCGAGACTCGCACGGGTGCTACCGTACTGCTTGAACTCTTACCACCATGTCGACCGTCCATAAAGCAGAAAAGAAGCGCAAGCGCGCTGAAATCGATGCCGACTCTGACGACGAGCACGTCGAGACCACAAAAAAGACCAAGCGCAATAAGCAGCGCGTGCTGATGCTCTCGTCGCGCGGTGTCACATCGCGCATGCGCCATCTCATGGCTGACCTCGCCGTCCTCCTCCCCCACGCGAAAAAAGGCACGCATCTGTGAACTCATGTGCGCTGTCTTTACCGAGCTGAGCGCTCCGATATCCATCTGTAGATGCGAAACTTGACGCCAAAAACCAGCTTCGCCTGCTCCCCGAGCTCGCGGACCTGCATTCATGCAACAACACGCTCTACTTTGAGGCGCGAAGACACCAGGATCTGTACATGTGGGCCGCCAAGACGCCTAACGGGCCTAGTATCAAGCTACATGTCCAGAACGCACACACCATGGACGAGCTCAAGCTGCGCGGCAACTGTCTCAAGGGCTCGCGCCCGATCCTCAGCTTTGCCAAGGAGTTTGATGGCGAGCCGTGGGGACGTGTCTGCAAAGAGGTTTTCACACATGTGTGTCCCTAATTACCTTTCGGGATTCTTGTTGATTCTGGACACATTTGCGCACATAGATTTTTGGCGTTCCTCCGCAGGCTCGGCGCGCTAAACCATTCATCGACCACCTCATGTCGTTTTCGATCCTAGATGGCAAGATCTGGGTTCGCAACTTCCAGGTGTGTAGCATAGTTAGAGACTCTCGATTGTCACTCATTATCGCCTCTAGATTGTCGAAAAAGATCCTGCAGTCCCCGAAAAGGGCAAAGGGAAGGGAAAAGAACAAGACTCTACTTCGCTGGTGGAAATCGGCCCTCGTTTCGTCCTTACGCCAATTCGCATCTTTGAGGGTGCATTCTCCGGTGCGACTGTATTCTCGAATCCAGGTTGGCCGTCCCTTTTCGGTCCCGTTCGATGCGGCTGACAGTTATGCGCTCAGAGTTTGTCTCTCCTGCAGCGGCACGCGCTCTTGCGCGTCGGTCTGTTGGCGACAAGTATCGTTCGCGGAAGGTGGCAGAGGCAGACCGCGTTGGCCGAATGGAGGATCGCAAGATGGAAGAGGATCCCCTCTCCAATCGCAAGGTATTTGCGTGATGTATCTGTCATATCGTATGACCAGCTTCGCGACTCTTGTTTTGCGTTCGAGAGAAGCAGTTCTCGAAGCAGAGATCCACCCAATTCCATTCGTGTGCGCGAAAATACATGTCTGAGGATTTAAAGCTCATCCTTGATCTTGTCCGCGACCTCCTCGACCTTCTCCTCAGCCTCCTCGACCTTCTTGGCCACAAATGCGCTGAGGATGTTGGCCTTGACCTTGAGCTCATCAAGCTTCTGCTCGGACAGAGTCTTCTTCGCGAGGATGCCGGTCAACCTTCAAGGCACATCAGCTCCAGAACGTTGAGACATCGAATGGAGCTCACCGTTTGGCTTCCTTCTCAATGTAGGCATCGCCGCCCTTGATGATCTTTTCCATGACCTTCAGATAGTGCTTGCCGGCATCACCGACGGACTCTGCGGTCTTGACGGCGTCATCGTAGATGGTCTGACGCGCATCGGTAGCAGCAGCGATGAAGGACTGCGCTGCGGTGTCCAGAGTGGCGACACGGCCGGCCTTGTCGTTGAGACCTCCGCCAGGATGGCGGAAGGTGCCGCACTTCTCGTTGAGGTAATCAGTGAACGCAGCCTCGGAGCGGCCACCCTCGTAGGCAATGGGCTCCTTGGCGCCGGCCGGGAAGAACTTGATGGTGGGATACGACTTGACGTCGAACTTGTTGGCGATATCCTTGTTTTGCTGCGCGTCGGCGTCGAAGTTGGCGACAACGCACTGGAGGGATAAGACAGAGGATCAGAGGTGTGACGTCGATACTTGCAGACCACCTCACGTCAGATTCGCCAGCAAAGTTGATGGCGACCTTCTCAAGTTGCGGCTTCAGATTCTTGCAGTGACCGCACCATGGAGCGGTGAAAGTGACAAGGACGTTCTTGCTCTCGTTGTAGACAACATCATCGAAGGTGCGGTAGTCGAGTTGAAGGGTAGCGGGGGGAGGAGGCGGCTTGATGTTGGACTTGACACCAGTCTTGTCAGTGATGCTGAAGAGGCAATTGGGTATTGTTACAGAAGAATCAATTGGACAGGATGCGGACGTACAACTTGATGAGGTCGTCGAGCTCGCGCCCACCTTCGTAAGGATCGCTCTTAACAGCGTCATTCTGGGCCAAACACGTCAATCACGAAGGGAGACATGAGTGTTTGTTGGTACTCACCGCACCAAACCATTTCAGGGCTGGGCAAAAACACGTCAGCAGGTGGCAGTCGCCTATGTAAAGACACCGCGCGTTACTGACTGGGGTAGCCCTGGACCTCGTGTGTTTTCGCAATGTCCTTGCCCTCGCCATCAGCATCGACCTTTACGATAACAACCTTGTCCTTGGCGTGTGCGAATGCATCTGCGACCTGCTCGTAGATGGGAGCGAGGTTCTGGCAAAGGTAGGGTAAGTACAAGCGGGACACGTTGACATAGGGTCAGCAAACCGACCTTGCAGTGGCCACTAAGAGACAACGAAAACGCGTCAAGAATCATGCAGAAAGTGTGGGGAAGAGATGGATATACCACCAGGGAGCAAAGCTAAGGTGTAGAGTGAGTTACAAGTGGAAGACAGGCGAGAGAGTTGAGCGACGTACAACTCAACGAGGGCGGGCTTTCCAGCACCGACAATGGAGTTGAAGGTGGCTGAGGTGGCCTCGATAACGTTGGAGGCCGTGGCGATGGCGGCGAGGGACGCGATGAGACCTAACCGAAGATGCATTTTGGGTGGATGAGACAGAGAGACGTGGCGCGCAAGTGAACCCCGACTCCGGAGCGTGACCAGGCCGTGACGGTGTTACTCAGCCAGTTCGTGCTCAGCGAGTCACTCGTACTCACCTTTACGCGCTCCCGCAACGCGATCCGCGTTCGATTACTCAGCGCACACTTTAAAAAGACTGCTCCTCATACGACAGGCCCTTCAGACCGCTCCTACACACCTACTCACATGGCCGCAAACGCGCACCAGCAGCCCGCAGACTTGCACAACCACGGACGCGACGGGGAAGAAGATGGGGACGGAGAGGAGCTGTTCATTGATCAGGATGACGTAGTAGCCGAGTTCACGCTCGACGACGGCGATATGCCCATGGACGACGAAGACGGTGAAGATGCTGAGGGCGATGAGGACGACGATATCTTAGTTGAGGACACCTCGATCCAGCGTTTTGACAAACACACCAAATCTGTGTTCACCGTTCATGCCCACCCGCGTCTCCCGATCGCTGTCTCTGGCGGCGAAGACGATCTGGGCTACATTTGGGACATCGAGTCTGGCGAGCAGCTTGTTCGTCTCTCTGGCCACACAGACAGTGTATCCGCTGCCCAGTTCTCCGCCGATGGCGAGCTCGTCGCGACGGGCGGCATGGACGGAAAAGTCAGAATATGGCGTCGCGTCCAGCACGACACCTCCAACAAGTCTTGGGAGTTTTTGACCGAGCTCCAGGGCCCAGACGAGGTCATTGTGCGTCTTTGCCTTTTTCTCAGCCCCTATCTGCTCTTGCTCACGCTGTACATCCAGTGGCTCAGATGGCATCCGAGAGGCACCGTCCTGCTTGCTGGTGCCAACGATGGGATGGTGTGGCTCTGGCAACGTACGTTACCTTGCATGCCTGCAAATCGTACACTTATTCCTCCGGCAGTGCCATCCGGTGAGACGATGCAGGTTTTCGCCGGCCACACTGAGCCCGTCAACGCCGGCACCTTCACCCCAGATGGCAAGCGCATTGTCACAGCGTCGTCGGACGGCACTCTTATTATGTGGGATCCGCGCCAGCCGTCCCCCGTGTGGAAAATCTCCTCATCTAACGGTCGATTTGCGATGGAAGGCGGCATTACCTCACTCGCTATAAACAACGCGTCAACGCTTGCTGTCGTCGGTGGCGCAGATGGTGGTATTCGCATCGTCAATCTGGCCAAGGGTGATATTGTAAGTGCTCTTGAGGGCCATACCGAGGGAGACAGCGTCGAAAGCGTCGAGTTTATCGAGCTCACCGGTGCCGGTGTGGGCAGCAATGTCGTGGTGACTGGCGGCACGGACGGCAAGGCATGCATATGGGATCTGTCAACGATGCGCTTGCGAGCTACTCTTGAACACAAGGTGAGCCTGTTGGCGATACTCTCCCAGAGAATCGCAGAGCTGACCCCCTTGTGTGGTAAGGATGCGATCACATCGTTGCATCCCCACCCAGCTCCGCTATCACATCTCATAAGCACGGCGTCCGCCGACCGCACCCTACGCACTTGGGATGCCCGGACGGGGACCATGATTCGCGAGCACACTGGACATAACGCGCCGATCTTGTCCGCCAGCATCGCGTTGGGAGGGTCTCGTATCGTTAGCGCAGGAGACGACAACGCATGTCTTGTATTTGATTGTAGTCCACCGAAGGCGTGATTACAATGTTGTGCTTCGTAGAAGCAGCTGTTGCTGGTTCGAGCTTTTGTCTAGCACAACAGATTGTCCTGGGCCACGAGGTGGGTCGTGACTGCCACGGCAGCACTACATTAGACGCGTTGTGACCAGGGTCGCGTCATGAATCAAGGAGGCGATCACGCTCAGGTGAGAACAACGCTTGACGTGTGACATTGTGAAGTGGTCGCGGGCTGCTGCGTAATGTGTATATTCGATCAGGAAAAGTGGCAGTAACGACATGAAAAATTGAGTTGAATACAATAAAAGGGAGCAGGGAGCAAGAGAGAGCGCGATTTGGCCATTTGGAACCAGAAAAACGCGAAAGTATGTCCGACATAAGGATCCGGAAGACCGACCCGCCTAATTGGGCTTTGATTGGTTGTGCCCCCTCTGCCTCCCCGTTGTCCCTCCCCCCCCCCGCGCCCCGTTCGTTCTGGCTCTCGACGCGAGCGGCATGCACACGCGGCAGTCACAGCTGCCTGCGCTGTCGCTCGCACTGCCGCGCTCGGTCATGCCTACCGTGCGCGCGCGTTCTTCATCCCAGTCAATGTCGGTAGGTCGCTCGTCGCCGACTCCGACAACGCCCATTGCTCGGCCACGGATGGCGCCCCCCACAACGCTACCCCGCAACTCCAGAGACTCGTGGAGCTCATTTTCCGAGAACGGCGACGATGATGCGATTGAAATCGACTGGACAGACGAGCAACTTCAGTTGCTCAATACCGTAAGTAACCACCTTCCCCTCCGCCCTCTCGCCTCTCGCCCCCTCAGCTTACCCTCGCTTAGGCTCTGGAAATGCTTCCTACGTCCATCGTCACACCTTTCAACGGTCCCGTCCCCCCGAACAACTACCTCGACAAGCTTGCCCGTGAGATCGTGGCCGCTCACGAGCAAAAGAACGACGCCTGGCTCCATTCCGTGCGCCAAACCAGGCTCAAGCTGCATGAACTTGCCAAAGTCGTCTCCCAGCGCCATCTGGCCAACATTGACGAGGAGGATGGCAAGGAGAATGTCCGGCTCATCACCAAGCGGCCGCTCTACCGACAGTCTTCCATGGACTTTCTTCCCGCTGACCAAATCGCTGCAAATCCCAGTGTTGGCAGGTTTGTGCCCTTATCCTTCAGTTTGCTCTTCTGTATCTCATTTCATCTTATCTCAGGGCTTCCAAGAGACTGCAACGCGCTGATCGCATCGTCAACCCCAGCTATCATCCCTATGCCCGTCCTGGTTCGCGTTCCCCATCACCGACTGCAGAATCAGGTCCCATTGGACCCAACACCCGCGTTCAGCCCCAGCGCAAGCGCATCAACAACATAACCTCTTCATCTGTCGCACCACAACCCCGGTCAAACGCGTGTCATCACTTGCACAGGTTCATCCGTCTCAACCCGGCTCTTCCCAGCCCATTGGCTCGAGCCGCATGGTTACAAATCCCGCGCCTCGCACACCGATTTCGAAGAACATGTCTCTCCCGTCGTTGGGTCCTCGCATGCGCCGCACGGGAAGCTTCAATGCTCCGTCCGCCTTCCCAGGCAGTCTCAAGCGAGCCCCCAGCTTTAGTGGCAGTTCTGCAGCCAGTGTCTCCTTGAGAAATGTTGCCACGGTCGCAAGAGCACTTCGTGCTGCATCCCTCGCACCAAGTGAGTCTTCTCAGCCGGGCAGTGCCAACGGTTCCAGCGATGAAGACGAAAAGGCGCGGCAGCGTAAGAGTAAGCGTGCTCGGACTGGTCCAGAGACTAGCACGGAGAAAGGTACCGTTCCACGTCCTTCAGCCTCACCTGAACAGCTCGTGTCACCGCGTACTCGAAGCGTGACCCAGGCGGCAGTAGCCGACACCGCCTCGGCACCGATGGTACCGAACGCTGTGATCGCCACCAAGTCGCTGAGAACCACTGCTGCTGCCACGACTGTTCGTGTCGAGGTGACCAGTCCCCGCGCGCGCGTTGTGCCAGCGGCTACTTCCTCTGGACAAGCCCCTCCTGTCTCACCTACGCCTCAGAAACGCCGTAAGGTGCAGCCCAAGCTAGACATGGCTGCCAACCGCGGTCGCAGCCCAAGCTATTTTGGAGAGGAGCTACCGCGTTTGCCCGCTCCCATCGTCAACCCTTCGGTATTGCCGTTCCACGCGCCAGCCGACTTGCCTATGGACTCGATCATGCGTACTGTCCCTCAGCGTTCTGACACCACTGCCCCTCGGCGTTCTGACATCGTTGTCCCTCGGCGCTTTGACGGCGATGTCCCTCGGCGTTCTGAACACACTGTGACCCGTCCCAGAGCCATTGATGGAGACCTCAACACGCAGTCTACCATCCGCGTGGCGGTTCGTCGTCCTCGTCAGTCAGCTGTAGTCCCCTTGACGGATGAAAACGACGAGAATAGTGCGACATCTGGCAGCAGTCAGGGGGGCAAGCGGACATTGCGTCGCACGCGCCCTGCTGCTCAGCTTCCAACTCGTCGCATCTCCTTCAGCACCTTCCTCTCACCCTCTGGCTCCAGTCAGCCGACGGGTGATGGATTGGAAAGCGCACTACAGCTGTAAACGGGGTGTTGTCCCCATGTTTGCGGTACTTGTCGCGCTCTCATTTCTTCCACATCAAATCTCATCTCTCGACACAACCTCATCCGGCAGATCAGGCTTGTCGGTGCACCGTACCTATCGACGCGAACATCTGTTTCCAGGATGGTGGGTATGTGCCATATCATACCATCTCCTTGCTTGCATCACCTCTGCGATCCGTTTTGGATACGTTTTCCTCAGTCGTTGCCTCTTCGATTGATCTCCTCTCAACGTAAGCATTCTCTTGCTGGTTTTCCTCTCCTTACAAGCCCCTAAGTATTCGCACGTTCCCGAATCGCTTTCCAAATCATGTAACACAACCCGGAACCGCAGCCGCTGACATCGTGCCCTCACGCAACGTCCATTTCGTCTGACCTCTTTACACCCGTGCCTCACTTATCACCCACCGCATTAATCTAATGCGAGCACCACTGTCCTTCGTGAGAATACTCGGCGCAGCTCGTTCGCAACCGACGACTCGACACATACAACGATCTTTACGTTCCACACCCATCATCCACATCTCAGCCCGTTTCTGTTCCAGCCTGTGTTTACTGGATTCGGTTCCCCTCGTCAACTCTGTACTCTTTGTACTTCATCAAGCTCGCGGTCGCCCACTCTCGTCCATTCGCGTTTCTTCTTTCTCGCACCAGACCTAGTCATCGCCGGACGTTGTACAGATCTTGGAATTGCGCTGCATCAATTTTCCCTCATCTCATTTCTTGCTGCGTGCCTGCCTGCTTCGCACAACAATGTATACTAGTATTCTTCAAGACAGTCTGATTATTTTGGTTCAGATGCGAGAGAGAAGAAAGCTGCGTGGACTGACTTTGAAATGGCGCGTCGCTCTTCTCCGGAGGCTTTGATGTCGCACGTGTCGGCCACTCCTCGCAAGCCATCGAGTGACGAGCATGGCGCAGCACCTGGACATGTGCGCATGGCGTCGACGGGGCTTCCGTCCACGCCAGCGTACTCAGCGACGCGAAGACATTCGCTGTACGGCACCGAGGATCGCATCGTGCTCGATCCTGGCACGTTCGTTTGGAAGATCGGTTTCAGCGGAGAGTCACGCCCTCGAGATGTGCTGTATGCCGGGACGCTGCTCACGCGCGCGGTCTGCAAGAGCTTCGACATGGCACACACCGTAGTGGAGCGCGATGAGGATGAACGTATGCTCGAGGTCCTCCTTCAGGACCGCCTACGATCTGTTTTCTTTGAGTCAGAACTGTTAATTTGCCGCCAATGTAACGCCTAAACTCTTACGCAGATCTCTGCTTACGGACCCCAAGTCTCGGAAAATAATTGTTGTTGAACATCCTCTTATGCCACTTTCTGTCAAGGAAACACTGGCCCGCATCCTATTCAACAACCTGCAGGTGCCGACCCGCCTCTTCCGCGCCCATCAAGCTCCCCCATGTTGACATCGTTTACAGGTGCCTTCTCTGTCATTTGTATCCAGCCATCTTCTTGCGCTCCTGGCCGTTGGTCGGATATCTGGCCTTGTTATCGACTGTGGCTATTTCGAGACAACATGCCTTCCAGTGCGGACATCAAACATTCTTGTATTTGTATTGTATTTGACCCGGGTTGCAGATATTCTCCTCCAGACCTCTGTACCCGCACCTACAAACAACGCCGCTTGCTGGTATGCGGTTATCCGCACACCTCAAAGCACTGCTCCTTTTGTTCGGCACATGGTTACCCCCTCCCACCACACTTGGTGGCCCAGCCAACGCGCCTGCCACCAGTCGTACAACGTCAGTACCCGAAGAGGTGCTTACTGAAGTGCTTCTGGAGGAGATCAAAACCCGTTGTTGCTTTGTCGCCCAACCTCTTGCATCCCAGAACCAACATACATTGGAGGATGCTGACATGATGGCTGTGGACGATGAGCCACCTCCTCGCGATTATCTTCCATCTGAATCATTGCGGGATGATAGTCTGCCACCTTCGTCTTCTCCGATGCCTTCGTCGGATCTGTCGGAGATTCCTGTCGCACCAATTCCTACTTCAGATGGAACGAAAGTGAAGCAAACTAGGCTACAAGCTATGGCGAATTTCTATCTCAAGCACTCGACCGCGACAAACATATCGCTAGCAGCCATCCCACCCGTTGCCCAGCGGTATAGTACTGGTAGGGGGACCCTCGTTGTTCCTGGATGGGTACGCGAGCGTGCTGCCGAAGTCCTATTTGAAGGCGGCGACGTCGATGAAAGCAGCGTGGCCGAGATTATCCTGGATGCTTTATTGAAGGTTTGCGGCACATGCCCTCATTCAAATTCGAGCTGACTATAGTTAACAACCAGACACCTGTGGACCTTCGCAAACTGATGGCCACATCTATCGTCGTCAATGGTGGAACGGCTATGCTTCCCGGTTTCATTCCGCGGTTACAGCAAGAGCTTTTAAAGAGACTCGAGCCACCCTATCGCTCCGAATCAGGCGCAAAACGCAAGACAGCCAGGCGAATATATGATCCATACGCGGCGCTGCGGCCTCTTGGCCCTTTCATCAGTGTTCTGAATAACCCTGTCCCCGAACCAAACGCCGCCCGAGCGGGGAAGGCGCCAGCATTCGCGCCAGCAATTCTATCATGGCTAGGTGGCTCTTTGGCTGGGTTAGATTGCTTCCAACTGCTTGCACGAGCAACGTGTTGACAGCTTCGCAGTGCACTCAAGACCGGAGGGGAGGAGATCTCTAGGGAGCGGTGGGACGAAGCAGACATTGAACAAGAGATTGCAGAAGATGCAGCAGAGGCTGAATCTGAGGCCATCGGTCGGGTGCGACAAGGAGGTTCAGTTCTCCCTGACTGGACGAGGAACCCGTTACCTGTCGGCGCTCCTAGCGCTTTTGTCACACCTCCTGTGGTAGTCATGTCTTAGTGGCCATTGGCATCCCGCTCCACCACTTGTCCCCACGCGCAATTACACGTATGTTACCTCATGCTCTGGCGTCTTAGCTCCACCTCCGATTCCCAGGATCCAGGATACCAAACTGTTCACACAGAGCATTATCCGTTCGAATCATCGTTCGCAATCATTCTGTCATCTACTGCACATGAAAAGCATAACGGGGGGCAAGGGAGAACGAATGGAGGAGGTGGGGTGTAAACAATCGGCAAATCGGAGGATTCGTGCGCAAAGGAATTGCATGTACATGCAGTAACAGTGGCATTACGAGGAGGCGCCAGTAACTTGTGTGCGGCGGAATCCTCCGGCTTCAATTTCAAGAAAGTGAATGACCGGCCGCAGCTTGCCGTTGTTGGATATTCATTCTTGTCGTTAATGTTATTCCGTCCTGTCCTGAAGCGAGTCTGTTCTGAGAAGTCCAATGAGTGATGGTGATGGTGGCGGTGGTGGTGGTATTTGTTCGAATGAAGCTTAGCGAACCTCCTGATCGAAGACATGGAGGATGACCTTGTTTCCACAGTTCTGCAGAGCTTCTTCCCAGTCGTCCTGGCTCCAAATGGGAATGAGCCTCTTGAACGATGCTGCGCTGTCCGGGACGGAGGGATAAACCGATTTGGGACGCGAAGCGAGACTGCTCTCGCTGAACTCGAGCGCGGCAGGGGTCAAGATGATAGGCATCTCGTTGGCACTGGGTATCTGAAGCATCTGCGTATGCCGTCGGGGAGGCGTATACGCCAGGCTGAAACGGTAGTGAAGCTGGATGCCTTGCGCCTGCACGAACTTCTCGCAGAGACGAGCGCGAAGCGTCGATAATGGCGTCCCGAGCGGAAGGCGAAGCGCGACAATGACATCGTCAAACTTCGCCTTCACAGAGCACATGCCAGGCTCAAGCTCAAGGCTGCGAACAGTGCTGGTGCTGTAGTCACTGTGTCCGCTCTCGCTCATAGGTTGCGTCCCGTGAATGGTGGACGTCGGCGAAGACGGGGCGGAGTCGTACGAATCGAAGTCCGAATCGTAGACCGATTCCCGTACGCTGGCTGGGAACGACATTCTCCAGTCACGGTCTCGATAGTAGCTGCGGACGCCGCTATCTGTCTCGGGATCTGCCCTGTCGCGAGAGGACGTGCTCTGTCCGGGCACGCTGGGAAAGTGATGTACCTGCTCCATGAAGGACATGGTATCGTCGAGAGTCTGGTTGATCTCAAGCGAAAATGGATCGGCGTCTTCGCCTTGACTGTCGTCCGAGTGGTAAAATACCGACTCGTCTTCCTCTGGGACCGCCGCCCTGAGATGAGAGTCCGGTGACCACGGTCCTTCGCGCTTTCGGCGGGGACGAGCCGTTCTTGACGAGCGCCGTAGCTGAGAAGGGAGAACACCCTCAGATGAGTCTGTTGTACGCACGCTGTCGACGCTCGCGAGACTCGATATGGAGATCATCGAGTCACGCTTGTTGGACCTAGAAGCATCGAACGTATTGGCTCGCCCCTTTCCAGCGCCAGGTGGAGCTGGAGCAAGCTTGATGAAGGACAGGTCAATGTTGAAGTCCGAGTCCATCGAGTTCACGCTGAGCTGCGAAAGCGGACGCTCACGAGATGGGCTGACAGTCGGCGTAATGGGAGGTGTTGTAGAAGAGTCGGATGAGCACTCGGGGTTCGTGCCGTGGCTCGTAAAACTAGTGTCAATAGACACCGGTGTCATGGTACGAGTAGGAGCAAAGCTCGCAAAACTGCTACCGATCGACGTCGGGGTCACAGAGCGAGCAAAATGAGCGTCGACCATACGGCCAACACCAGGCAATGTGGGAGATGGCCTTGTACGAGGGCTCTGAGCCACCGGCGAGTACAAGCCGTGGTCGTTGTACTGGGGATGAACCATTGGGCGGCTAATCTGGAGCTGGGGAGTACCTCCACGCGAGCGGAGAGCGACTGGCGAGCGCAAAATCTGCCTCATCTCGGGCGATGTTGGCGGAGATGGCAGTACCTTCTCCGACATCTGAGGCGAGATTGGGCTCATTATCGTCGAGCTGGACTCGGTTGGTGAGCGCTGGGGATGTACATAAACCTTCTCGTTGCGCTTCAACATCGAGAAGCCCGGGGAATCTGGTGAGGGCGGCGCCGTGAAGATGGAGGAGGTGTCCATGGAGACACGACTTGGGCTGGGGCCAGGGGGACCGGGCTTTGCGTGAGACACGACACTTCCTGGACGCTGGGGCCGCTTTTCCAAGAGGTCCTGATCGCGGCGCCACCAGGCAAAGAAGTCCCGAACAGTACTGGAATCTCGGAGCTCCTCGATGAGCTTTGGGCAGTCCATTTTGAAGAGCGCGTAGACCAGAGCAGCGAACTCCTCAGCACGCTTTTGGACTGTCGAGTCGCTGACGGAGAAGAACGAGGATTTCTTGGTAAGCTTAGGAACGTAGGCATGAAGATCGACCTTGATGTTCCTGGGATCAGGGCCTTCAGGGAGACTTTCAAAGCTAGAGGCGGCTTTGGGGTTGCGGTACAGACCACCGCCGTCGCCTGAACCCTTCTTGCCATGCTTGAGGTCGCTCTTCTTGGTCCAAGACTTGCGCTCATAGTCCTGCTCGAGCTTGTACTGGAAGTCGAGACAGTCATCCCAGCGACGCCAAATCTCGTACTCGCGGCCGATGCTCTGAATGCTGGTCGAGTCAGAGTCGTCGTCACGCATCATCTGAAATTGTTGCGGGTTGACAGGTATGATGCGGACGCCATAGCTATGAGCTCTGCCTGCAGATAGGAAGACGAGCTTAGCGTCCTGCGTCTACAAGCTCATTTAGCAATGACGCACCATGCTTGACTGGCGCAAGGACTTCGACGGTGAAGCAAGTGGGTGCGGCCTTGAGGACGGCACGCTTGACATAATCTTGGTCCTGAACTTCATAGTCGGTGCCCTGAGCGCGGGAGAAAGTCAGTCAGGGCGTCATGAGGCTGGGTGCACAAGACCAAGGGGCCACCGCACATGACCGTTCTAGTCATGTAGCAGGCGGTCTTCGTCGTGCGCTGTATGCCCAAGAGAGAATGGGACGCACAAGTCCTGCCCAGGTATCGAGAGCCATGTTGCGAGTTGGTGGTTTACTTCAGAAACGTGGGAGTCGTGGACGGTAGGGCGCTGGAAGAGAAAAGAGTGAGCAACGTCGACCAAGAGACGGAGAAAGAAGAAAGAAGGCAGGGTGTATCAAGACACGAGCAAAGAGCGAGATACGGACCGTGGATGGTGAGTGCTTTGATCGGGGCAAGTGCGCAAAGGGGATCGATAAAATAAGAGATGCTGAGAGTTGGCCTCTCGCGCGCCTCGCTCGTAACGGACGGGAACGGACTGTGCAGCAGACGACGGAAGACGCGAGACTAGATGAGCGAGTGGAGCGAACGGGGGACCTTGACGCAACGGTACGAGGACAAGACCCGGGACTTGTAGGGGAGTGCCGACGCAACACACTTCACAGCGAGAGGTACTTGTACAGGGCTTGGCACGGCTCGCAAAAACAAGGCAAGGTGGGTTGCAAAGATCGGAGATATCTTACCCTCGTCTCGCCGTCTAGGGTGCTTGTTCGGCTGGTCTCAGTTTTAGTCGTCGTTACCGGCAGTGACCGTCGCCGCAGGAGTGAACACGAGCAGGTTGCGTGGCGAGGGCAAGTATCGTGAGCGACGTCCTGGGGTTAACGAAAAGGAAGAACTGCGAGATTGGGGGAATGGAGACAGAAAACAGTGGGAGACGACGCCCTGGGTCCATTGTGCCCCATAGCTGTGCCATTGTGTCCGGGACCACTCGCACAAGCGGCAACATCAAAAGATCAACCATCATCGCTGTTTTGGGCTGGACAATGACAAGATTCATCGGACGCGACCTACGAGCACGTGTGGGAGACGCTCTTCCCTTCGGACTTTGGCTCGGGCGCGCCCCAGCCGAGCTCGCACCCACGATGGTTGACAGGGACCTAAGGCACCACCGCCCAACCTGGGCGTTCATTTCAAAGTAATACTGCGGGATCGTTGTCTGGGATCTGAATCATGCGTCGTCCGAGGTGCACACAAACAGGGGTGGCCCGGCGCGAAGTTCGGCACAAGACGAAGCTCGTCCTCTGACACCCTTGAGATGCGGATACCAGTGAATCTGACGCTCCCGACATCGTCGGCCGACTCGGGCCAACCGTTACCACCGCAGCTAGTCAAGCTTGGATCCGGCGAAGTTGCGATCATTGAACTGCAAGGGTCACTTCAGCTCGGCGCAGATGTACCGGCGCAAGGAGAGTTTGTCGGCACACTGTCCTTTGATGCCAACGTACGAATGCGGACAAATCCAGCATACAAAGAGCTGTTCTCAAATCTTCACAGGACAAGCCGATGCTCAGTATCGGCGCTCATGCATTGGAGGGAAAGGTCGTATCAATCCCTAAGCCACTCGCACTCCTGAAGCGGACTAGATTGGTTGACCCAGAGGACATTTCTGCCAACCCACGTACTGATACGCACTACGACACCGTCGCGATTGTGCGCAAGAAACTCGTGTTCAGTAAACGACCCATGCCGATACCAACCACGCTCTCATTATCATAGTTTTCGTTGATCTTGTCCATCTGTTGCTTTGCACTGCCCCAAGACACTTGGTACATCTGGCTGTTCTTCATTATTATCGGGACTCATGCGCCGAGGGATCAAGGCGCTGGACCAGTTTCTGCGCAAGACTGACGCATCACCGAGGCTGGAATGCTGCAGGACGCCTCTGTCCTTGGAACATGAACCATTCAAGTTCGACGACCGGGGCAAGGAGTGCGACGAGGAAGAAGAGAATGAGAGGCGCACTCGTGAGCGAGGGGACGGACAGGAGGATGTCAAAAAACAGTGAGCGAGGAGGAGCACCTAACCACGAGGCCACTGGAAGCTACGACCACGATGTTTGACGGGGCATGCATACGTGTAGACAGCCCTCTAGCTACCTGGTGTATGACCAACCACGAGGCGTGCAACTTCAATCGACGACTTCGCGCGAATCGAATGTGTGTACTTATGTCATATGTACTGTAGTCGGACTGTATCACGATGGGTGCCGGGTGTGTGCACACAAATTGTAGTCGCTCGAGGTTATTGGGTACTCACCCAAGCAAATCAAAATCAAAATCTCTCCCTCTTGGGCATGTGAACATGATGCGACATGACATTGTCGAAGTCACTCAATTGGTGACTGCACTTTATCGCATTGAACCATCTACATAGCCAGAATATCCAGTGGCGAAGAGTAGTGGCACCAGTGCTTGGGTACGAGAATGATAAAACTACACACAGCATGCAGATTTGGGATCGTACAGAATGACCGCGATGGAATCTGGAGAGCAGGATGACTTATCTTTGAATGAGGCGGGCGAGAAGGAACAGAATTCGTACAACTACAGGCGCTTTGGTGCATAGTAACGGCGAAAAGCTGAGTGCGTAATGTTGAGCTGTTTTCGACAGACTGGAAAGGAACAGGAAAAAATTCAACGGAATGGTCCCACCGAAAGAAATCAAGGCGAAACAGGAAGGAAGGCAAACTCAAGGACGGAGAATCGATATGCAGCTGGCGAGAGAAGTGTGGACGCAGCGAAGCGCTCAACTGCGGCGACCTTCAAGCAGATAAGAGCCAGCTTTGACAATGACCGCTACGCTCTGCCACGCGGCTTCAAACGAAACCATCGAAATGACCTTTGAGGATGCGTTCTCCCATAGGACTCGGCGCACGAGCCCTCGGGGGCGTAGCATTCGGGACCGCAATAGTGGCAGAGCGACGCATACGGTGGGCAGGTCCAGGGCTAGGACTGGCACGGGGAGAGCGATCCTTTTGAACATGAATGGGTGCCTTTTGGACGACTGGCGAGGTGTTGGGAGGGGTCGTCCCACCAGCATGGGTGCCTGGCGGAATCGGCTGCAATGGCGAACAGGATTCAGCAATAGTCCAAAGTTGAACAGAACACACAGCGAGATTTATTTACCCGTCCAAAGGTGCTGCTGAGACTGAGGCGCCTCATGAGGCCGCTACCACGGTCGTCGGTCGGTGAAGCGATGGATGGGAGAGTCTTTGCCCACGAATTGCTGAAACGGCGAGCGTGCGCACTTGCGGGTAGCACGTTTGGCTCTGAATCATCATCTACGATAAGCGACCTGGTCTCAGTCCCGGCAGTGGCAGCAAGCGCGTTCAAAGGGCTTGCCTTCAATGACGGCGCTTCCAGATGTTGGGGGCGGTCTCGCGAACAGGCTGCCTGGGGTCTTGGTAGGCGAACCAGGGAAGAAGAAGCTCAGAATCGGGCTGGTTGGGACGCCAGAGTTGGTTTGTATCTTAACTCGAGGTGGGGTGCTTGCAGGGCTCTTGCCTGGGGTCTCAGCCATGCTCACGGACGCCTCACTCGACTCGGAGCCGGAGCGCCGACGGCGACCAGGGATGTCCAAGGGACGAGACCGGGGGCTGGTAGAAGGAGAGGACATTGTGGTTGTATGTAGTTGGGAGTTACTGGGATGCAGATATGAGAAATTGGGTGGGACGAGGAAGGGAGAAGCGACGGCTAAGTGCGTCTTAAGAATCGCAAGTGGCGCGTGACCCTCGGAATTTCACCGCGTGAGCGACTGCCTTGCGCCACCTGCCCGTTTCTCGTCATCATCATCTCTTTCATCACTGCCGTATCCAGTCTCCTAGCACTCTCCATCGCCGGCGCTGTCTCTTACCGAACGATCGCGGCTCAGTGCTCTGGACCCTGGATGTGGTGACGCGACCATATACGAAGTCGTCGCCTCGCGCTTACCACACACAACCGGCACATCTGATTCTCTTCACTCTGATCTCGATCTCAAAGAAGCTAGCTCTGTCGTCGCACACGACTCCTTTGCCCACGCAAGCAGTCGCAGTGATCGTCCGTTACGTCCTGCGGGCGCAGAACAACTCGCTCTTTGGAGCACCCTTCCTGCACCGGGGTTCCCGTAATCTCCAGTTTGCGATCGGCGCCTCGGCACCGCAGACCGCACGGACAGCGCGGCTGCTGATGGTGTATTGCAACAGAGTTGTGTTTACGGGCATCATGTCTCTCCGCTCCAGACCTGCGGGCGTTGAGCAAGAAGCATATCAAACTTGCCTCTGCTCAATCTAGAACTTGTTACGCCCACGCCGCCTCCCACCATCCATTCAGATATACTTCGCCGATGAGAAGCGGTCGTCGCTTTTGTCTCGGCATCCAACATCAGCGAATCACATCTTGAAATGAGAGCAAGCCCTTTTCACGCGCGCGCAACTTGAGAAAATCCATGTAAGACGTTTATTAAGAGACCGAATGCAGGAAATTTGAAAGGAGCGGTATGGGAGTGATCTATGATACGCGTACGGAATGGATCGGGGGGGGGGGTAATCGAGAGGAGGAGATGGTGTTGGAGGGGTAGAGGACATGAATTTTGACCACGGCCAGGCGTGGTACGACATAAAGCAAGCCGACAATGACGTGTCGAGCAGCGCAGGCTGCCTTCAAGACAACACAGAGCAAGCAGAGAGGACGATGCAGCAGAAGACGACACCCAAGAGTCAAAGATGGGGATGGCTGAGGAACGGGCTACATCGCCTCGCCTCGTCACTTTCCAACGGGGCATCAGGCGGTATATGTGCGCCATCATACATCCGGTCCCAATCAGAGCACTGGTGTTGAGATACGCATAATCGACTTGACGGGAAGATGCAGGGAGCCGCATGCCGATGGGGCATTGACGTTGTTGATGAGGTGACCCGAGCGAAGTATGGATGTGGGGGCACGAGACATGATCGCGGAGCATTGGATGTCATGAGTAACTTTGGGATGCGGCGAGTCTAAGGCAAGGAGAGCGGACGGCAGACCTTTAGAGGCGTTTACGATTCGTGGACAAAACGGAAGTGGAGGCAGAACAGAACGGAGTGATGATGAAGCATGCAGGACTGCGGAGTGCAAGTGGAACTCAGCGACGGTTCGACGCCGCCTTCTCCCTCCACTTGGCCATCGTCGCATCGCTTGTCGGAGTCTCGGGATGGAACTGTACTTTGCCTTCCCAGAGTGCCGCGCTTGAGTGGGATGGATCCTGGCTTGTCGGGTCCGAGAGCGAGCCGCCAGGCCGAGGGGTCCAGCCAGCGCCAACCGAAGTTGCAATAATCGTCGGAACCATCATGAGGAGTGTTGGCCTGCAGAAAATGTCAGAAAGTAAGAGCGAGTAAGATTATCCAGGACGCACAGCTGAATATCGTTTTTCTCGAGCTGCGAAGACTTGCTCTTCATGACAAGGTTCGACCCACGCATGCGACCACCACGAATGTTCTGGAAGGTCGTAAGATTCTCGCGAATCCTGTCGAGTGCTGGGTTCCAGTTGACGGATGGCAGTTCCTTGGGGTCGCGCATGATGCGGAGCTTGACCCACAACCATTCGAACCACGAGTCGGGAAGAAGGCGCATGAAGGCACCAACGACGAGAGCAAGAAGACCAACGATGATGGAAACGGCCCACTCGCGAGCAGGCATCTTGGTCACCTGGAATGCAGCACCGCCGACGAAGACGATGAGGATCTGGATGCCAATCTCTGAAGATGCGTTGTCAGTGCTTGTATCAATAAAGGAACGAGTATCGACGCACCGACGATTGTGATGATGATGAAGTACCAGTTGAGCAGAATGCCCTCCAGAATGTTGAAGCGATTGTCAAGACGGCGACAATTGATCGAGTTGAAGATCTGGGCGAACACGAACGCGTTGAAAACGAGCGTCCGCAGGACCTCCTTATCGTGACGACGAGTCTCCTCGTTATCGCTCTTTCCATAACCAAAAATGGCGTCGCCAGCAAAGTGCAGCACAAGCACGAGCGCCGTCGAGAAGATCGACTGGCCCACAATCTGCTTGCTCATCGGGATCGTGAACAAGGGTGCATTGCTGCGCTCAGGTTTGCGGTCGAGCAGCTGTGGAGTTGCTGGGTCGGTAGCGAGTGCCAGCGCCGCGAACGTGTCCATGATGATGTTCACCCAAAGCAGTTGCACAGCAGAGAGCACGGAAGCCTCTTCGTCGCTAGCCACAGCGGTCACGATGGTGGTCACGACCGCGGTAATGTTGATGCCGACCTGGAACTGGAGGAACTTGCGGACCGCATCGTTCACGCAACGACCCCACATGATGGCAACGACGATCGACACGAAGTTGTCGTCCATGAGAATGATATCCGAGGCCTCCTTGGCGATTTCCGTGCCAGCAATGCCCATCGAGAAGCCGACGTTGGCAGTCTTGAGAGCTGGGCCGTCGTTTGTACCATCACCAGTGACCGCGACAATCTCGCCCAATGCCTTGAGGCGTTCCACGAGGATCTTCTTATCGTTCGGGGACGAGCGAGCGAGAACCTGAAGACGCGGGATGATCTCGTCCATCTCGGGCTCGCTGAGCTCGCGGAAGACGGGGCCCTCCATGATGATACCGCCGGGCGTGAAGATGCCGCATTGCGTTGCGATCGAACGGGCCGTGAGAACATTGTCACCGGTACACATCTTGATGCCGACGCCTGCCTTGGCGCATTGAGCGACGGCGCCCGACACACCAGGACGGAGAGGGTCCTCGATACCAGTGATGCCAATAAGGGTCAAATCCTTTGCAAGTGCCGAGTACGGGTCCTGACCTGCCTCAGGGTCAAGACCAGCGATGGGCCACTGTTCAAAGTCCTTGTAGCAGAGCGCAATGGTGCGGAGGGTCTGGTTGGCGTAGAAGATGATCGTGCGGGAGATGTTGTCGCGGGACAACTCATCGATATCGGTGACCTGTACCGACTCCTCATCCTGGTTCTGCTGCTCGCCTGGCCGGTTTACGACGACGTGGTCCTTGCAAAGCTTGGTGAGGATTTCCGAGGCACCCTTGACGTAGAAGCGGAAGCGGCCATTGGGCATCTTGACGACGACACCCATAGACTTGCGCTCGCTGGAGAAGGGGACCATGTGCATAACCTGTGCAGCCTCGCGAACTTGACGGTAGTCAGCCCATCCAAGACCCTTGGCGAAGCGCAGGAGAGCGGCCTCGGTCTTGCTGCCGATGAAGTCGATCTCGCCAGTCTCCGGGTCCGTCTCCTCAAAGGCCGTCGAGTTGATGCAAATGGCCTCGTTGAAAAGCTTACGGACGGAAGGGGGAAGAGACTTGTCCATGTCAGCCTGGTCGAGCGAGAAGTCGTCCTTGTGCTTGCGGGTCGAGCCCTCATCGGCAGCAGGTGAAACGGTAATGTTGGGAGCGCCACCTTCAGCGCCGCCTTCAGCTACCTTCTCAACCTCGGGGTCCTGCTTTACGTCTCCAGCGTTTGTACGAGACTTGTTCTCCTCGAGGCCGCGGACGAACTTGGCATGGATGCCGACGGAACCGGCGACGACGGTCATCAGGTTCTGGGTGAGTGTACCCGTCTTGTCTGCGTGCGTTGATGGTCAGAAATCAACACAGTAGCTACGACTATTGACTTGCCTGTGCATATGACACTTGCATTTGCCATAATCTCGCAGGACCGGAGCACGCGAACAAGCAGGTTTTGGCTAGTCATGCGCTTGGTCGCGAAGGCGAGGGCAAGAGTCACAGCCAGCGGAAGACCTGAGGAACGGGTGAACAAAAGCTAACGCGCGTGAAATGAGCAAACGCACCTTCGGGAACGGCGACGACAATCAGGGTGACCGAGATAATAAGGATATCGACGAAGCTGTTTGCCTTCTCCGTCGCAGTGCTAAGAACAGTTATCAGGCTCCTGATTGAGACGTCGGGGCGTTCCATTGCTCACCGGCTAGCCTTGGTCTTGAGCTGAACGAAGAACTTGATCATGAGCGCCGTGAAGAGGACCAAACCGGCGGCTGCGCCCAATTTGGCAATGAGCTCGGCGAGATCATTGAGCTTGGCCTGGAGGGGAGTTGCCTCTGGATCACCCTGGAGAGCTGTTGCGAGACAAGTTTTGTTAGATATATTGTTCCATTGATGCCCAATAATATGCTTACCCATCATAAGGCGACCGTACGAGCTGCGAGTACCGACTGCAACAACCACGTAGGTACCCGAGCCTTCAAGGACCTTGGCGCCAGAGATCATGAAGCAGTCCACCTTGTCGCTTCCTTTCTCTATGCAGACCGAGTACGGCACCTTCTTGATGGAGTGCGTCTCGCCAGTAGCGCTCGACTCGTCGCACTCAACGTTGTGACCCTGGATGAAGAGACCGTCGACAGGCACGATTTCACCTGGTTCCAGCACCGCGATATCACCAACAACGACATCCTATGCGATGACGACGACAATGAGCAACAGGTTTGCGACAGTGATCTCGCGTTGCGTCAACGTGCTACATACCTTGACGTTAATTTGTTGCTCGACACCGTGACGGATGACCTTGATCTTGCGGTCTTCCTTCTTTTCGTTGAGAACCTTGAATTGGCGCTCCTTTTGCCAGTCATTGAGCGAGCCGACGAGAACAACGATGACGATGGCAACAATAATGGCCAAACCTTCAACCCAGTCGACTTTGGGCTCGGCACACATTTTGCCGTCGCCACACGGGAAGGTTTTTGCTGCTTGGCCAAGGTCCTCATACAGGCCCAGAGCAAGGGAAATGACGGCGGCGAAAGACAGGAGTACCTAGATCCGCAAATTGTGGGTTAGCGCCAAACAATCGGCATGTGTTCGGTAGGACCGGGATTGAACGGAACTCCAAACACAGGTGCGTCGAAGCAGGGGGCCATGACGAACGTGCGTGGCGCACACAACGGCGACAAACTCGCAGTTGAAGGAGGAACAAGGAGACTTACCAAAGTTCTGTCCTTGAGGGCGAGCCACATTAGCAACAAACTAAAGGCGGGAGCAAGGCGGTTAGGGCTACACAGCACATCCGGGCTTGTAAACATAGAACGAACAGTGATTTGCCGGGACGGCTGGGAAGCTCATTACTACCGTATACACGCTTCCTGTCTGCGAGCGAGGCGGACTCTGGCGAGCTACCGCCTTCGGGTTTGGACGCGTCGAGTGATGTGTCGCTCAAACCCTTCTTAAGGTCGGTGCCCAGGGTTTGTGCAACGGCGTCTGTGCCACCAAGCTCAGAGAGCCCGTTGAGGTTCTTGGGATCGAAAAGAGAAGCGAGGAGCAATGGTTTGTGGGTGAACGGAGTGGGGTTAGTGGTGTCCTCGTCCGGGTCGATATGGGCAAGCGGGGCCGAGTCTGAACCCTCCTCGTTTGCGGGCTTGTCGCCGTCGCCCTTGACCGCAACTTTGGTAGTTTCACTGTGGCCATCGTCTGACGACGGGCGAGCGAGGTGTGTTGCGGTTGAAGGCACTGACAGCGAACCGTGCGGATCAGGTTCGGTACCTTCAGCGGAACCGTCTATGCTCGTGAGCGTCGCGACGGACGACTTGCGGCCATGCTGCGCCGAGTTTGCGTTGGTATCTAAGAGACCAAGCGAGCCCACGCCTTGAGTCGCATTGGGGTTACCATTGTCGCGAAGTGCTAGGGATGTGGGGAAATGAACTGAGCGGGTGCTCGAAGTGGGGGACGGGGGTGCGCTACTGGCGGTAGTAGTGGAGGATGTCTGTGGGTTGTGGGTGGTCGGGGAAAGGTAGTGGTCACCGTCTGGGGCAGTTGCAGCACCATCCTGACCGTCTGCGGCGGGACTCGTCACAATGTTAATGTCGGGTATTTGAGGCTTGTCGCTGCTGCTCGCCATCGTGTAATACACGCCGACGGCGATTACTAGTCGAGGTTGCCGTGGTGGAAAGCGGAGAGTAGGAGAAAAGATGGAAGGAACTAGCTGAGAGCTATTTCGATTCAAACTCCACGCGCCAAGACATTCGCCCGGGAAAGTTCAGGGCGGCTGTGCACACACACCATCATCGTGGCCACACCACGCGTTTACCGTCTGTTCACTACTTTTTTTTGTTAATTTACACATTGTGCCTACTTGGTCGCTTCCCAGCCTGCACGGAACGAGGCAAGTCCTGCTGCCAGTCCAAGAGCGCCAATAATGCCCTGCGTTACCCGAGTCAGGTCAGCGGCGCTCATCACATAGCCGAATTGTCATTACCTCGTTGTTGGGCAGGAACCCACGTTCCAACGACCTTGTGGTAGACACGCGGTATCAGTACGGATCCACTAGTTGTGATTTCGGCCCAAGTTACATACCAGTGAATCGTGAGAGGGAGGTAGGCTGTGTTCACAACGGCGTCGTAGGCCATGGCCCGCTTACGCTTCGCCAATTCGCGCCAGCCGTCCACTACTGGCGCATGGCCATCTGTCACGGGCAGGTCGGTAGCCTTGCCCTTTTCCTGTGCCTTGAGAGCCCGTTCATTCAGCCGCACAAGCTTCCAGTCCTCGCGGAGATGCAGGAACTGTAGGAGCCTGCCAAGGCATCAGCCCCATCCTTCAACAACCAAAACAGACAATCACGCACACATATGCGGCCCAGAACCGCGTGCTCCAGAGCCCAATTGTATCCAACGTGCGTCGGGAAATCTTCCAAGGAATCATCTTGTGGCTTGCGAGATAGTAGATGTGCTCGAGCGGGTAGTACGCGAGCATGCTCCAGCCCTGTAGCCGCTCGATGATGAGCAGATTGCGTGTCGCAGGCTGAGACTTCTCCATTGAGATCATCCATTGGATAATGGGCAATAGTCCTGCCATGGCGTCAGTATGCTCGGTCGCGGTCGCGGTCACGGTCGCGGCCTGACGCGCTTCGCGCACTTACCCCAAATTCTACCCAACATACGCGCATCGCTAATCCCGGAGCTCAGTGTACGCAATGATGAGATGGCCTTGCCATCCTGAAGAGTATCGACGCGAACTCCTGCGCGGTGCTGGACGCGCGCACGGAGCTCGATCAATGGTACCAACACCTTCAAGCCATACTGCAGAATCTGGAATCCCGTTAGGTCGTCAGAGGACATATGCGACACGAAAAAGTTTCAACTGACCATGAGCAGCTTGCTGTAAAGCCGCGAAATGAACAGGTCAGCTCTCTACCAGCGCGTACAGCCTGACACCACCAACGCACTCGCTACCGCTCCAGGTGCTCAAGTACCGCACAACATGGTCGAGGTCCTCGCTGCGTCTCGCGCGTCCAAATGCTCCGAGCACCGCGTCATTCGCCTTTGCCAGCGTAACTCCCTGCGACTTCTTCGACATTGTTGCGCGAGAGGACAACCTCTTCGCTAAACCGGCATATACAACTTTGACTTCATGTGATTCCATGACGGCGACGACCGAGCTGATGCATACACCGCTGCCTCAACCAATGTATACTTGCATGTATCGCATATACAACTTTGCCGATGTTCACTCTGGCGTCGTCGACGAAGATGCGCAACGTGGCCGCTTTCACAACGCACACGACCAAAACGTGGCAATAAAATGTAATTTCAACCATGTGTCACTCGGCTGAGTTACCTGTTGCTCTTAATAGCACGGCCATCGTTATCAATAAAATCCTTCTTACACGCGTATGCGCCGTGTCTGTAGATAAAGCTGCGAGCGTGTCTCGCAAATTACACAAACCTGCGGAAAACGTGTGTATGCGCGCTAACTCACCAAGAACAAGCAAGTAAGATTGAACCGCACACGGTGTCTAATTCTCACGCACAGGAAAGCCTCATTGTCAGATAGGCAAAACATGGCCTACAAATGCCGATTCGGCGACTGCGCGGCCAGGCATGTCAAGAAAAACACGCAGGAACAACGCGCCGGATCGTTCTCTGGTCAAGATTGCCTCGGGATTGATCGCCAGCGCGGATTGCACCGTGTAAACATACCTGAATAGTCTGACGGTGCCTCGTGCTTCGCCACAGTCACGGTTTGGCAAGCATGTTGAATTGCTCACGGGAGTCTTACGGCGAGGAAACATCCACCTGATGAACATTTCAGGATACTCTGCGCGTGCAGTTCGCAAGGCATTGTCCCTAAGAAGCTTCAGTCCCTGTAACGCGTGTTTCAGACCCAATATCTCGAGGTCGGTCTGGATGACCAGAGGTTGTTCCAGACCGGCCGACCAGAATTGGTCACTTGATTGCTAGAGTGCTGAGATCACGCCCACAGTGTGGCTGGGCACGGAACAGAGGATAGGGCTGTGATCAATGCTGTTGACGCGACTGCGGAAACCTCACAGGCATGCTGTGGAGTCGAGGGGGTGGCTGGATAGCTTTATCTGGCATAAACATATCCAATTTCACTTGGCCGTCGCCTGCGGTCAAGAAACCAAACAGGCTGACCAGTCGGTGCACTGGGGGGATATGCAGGATCAGTCGCCATTGGGATACAATGACGGCAGGGGGGGTAGTCGTGGGGCAGATTCATTCCTCTTCCACGTCCAAATCTCCTTCCAACCCGCCTTCCTCGACAAACCCACTGTCGCCATACTCTTCGGCGTCGTTGGCCCAACGATCATCGCCCGGCCACGAATCATCGTCGTACTCGCCATCCGCGTCTGGTCCATCAATTTCCATAGCCAATGCCGCCACTTCGGCATCTGTTGCCTCTTCTCGCTGTGTGCGTTCGACCGCGACGGCATCCTTGTCGAATGAGTCACGGACAAGCTGCAGGATGTTTGGCATGTCGTCTAAGAAACGTTCCTCAAGCTGCTCGACGACCTGCCAGTGCTCGTGTAAGGACAACTCATGCAGGGGACTGGTTTCGCGCACTACGTAGAGCTCGATGTCCTCGGTAGGCGCAAGATTCACGATCTGCAGTTTCTCGCCTTTTGTGAGCGAGTACTTGCCAAGACCACTGACCAAGGTGCTGATACCGTCATGGGTCTGCTTTTTTGTGGGTTGAAATTTGGCCTCCAAGAAATGAATGGCCTGCAGCGGCGCAGAGGGCATAAGCAGACTAGTCGCGGGCGGGGGATGTACAGGAACGCACACCTCATACTCGACCGTGCGCAGATTTTCGCAAACTTCATCGAGTTTGGGCTTGACTGTCGGATCCTCGCGTTTGGTGGCGAGTGCGGCCTCGCGAGCGGCGCTGCGCTCTGCTGCCTGCTCGCGAAGCATCTGCAGCACCTCATAGTTGGACAAGAGCGCCGCGCGCGCATTAACCACCTAGCCGATAGTCAACTTAGCGTAGTCGTATGCAGGGGCGCGTACCTCCATGGCACACGTGCTGCTCCCTTCCGGCTACTGTACAACAACGAAATTCACGAAAGGAGGAAACGAAACACGCTTTCGAAGTCAGACGACAATGCGCGACTTAATATCATCGTGTATTACTTCTTCTGCCGCGTTCCAAAAATGCTGGTTCCGACGCGCACGACGTCGCTACCGGCTTTGATCGCTGCATCGTAGTCGCTGCTCATGCCCATGCTAAGCAACAACTGCCCATCGCGTCCCCACGTCTTCCCCGCAGCCTGCTCGCTAAGCACGACCTGCAGCGCGTTCCGCGTATTTACAAGAGAGATAAAGTCTTGGTTTCCTTCACGATCGTTGGAGCCCAAAGAAGCGCCTAAAGCGCCGATGGTCATGAGCCCAACGAGACGGAGGCGCGGACAATCGCGCACGACATGCAGAGCAAGTTGCGTAAGGTCTGAGCCGTCCGCTACGTCTGCGCCACTGTCTGTCGCAAGAGGGGCCAGTCCTGATTTGGAAGCTTCCCCGCTCGTGTTAACTTGAAGCAAGATATCGAGAAGTGTTGCGCGCGACGCAGGAAGATGTTTGTTGAGTGTCGTCGCCGCCTTTGCCGATGTGACTGTGTGCACGGCAGCGATATTTGGTATCTCTAGCCAGCAGGGATAAGTCGTAGCATAGAGATGGTGTGGTGGGCACACCTGCAAGGGCTTTGCATTTGTTGCTTTGTAGCGTGCCGATGAAATGCCATTCTATGTCGCTTGCTAACTGCAAACATCGGTTGACTGTGCGTAACTTCCACGCCACATAAACGTACCTGCGGAGCCTTCTCACAGAGCTCCTGAACATAATTCTCGCCGAAAGCACGTTGTCCGGCCTCGTAACACCCTTGAACATCGCTTGCGGGTTTGAGCTTCGAAACAGCCACCAACGTAACTTCTGTCTGGCGGTCAATCGCTTGTTGGCTCTGCTGGATCGACAATCGAATCTCCTGAAGATTATCCGCGAGTTCTGCAGCTCGTTCGGCGCCACATGAGATTGATGACATTGCACGGTGGGTGATGTTCACTGCGTGACTAACGACTGGTAGAAGGCGAAAGCGCATTGCCCGGACTTTGATGCTTTTTTGAGTGTGTACCCTCTCGCTTTCCTGGATGAGTGACCCGCCTCACTGATGGCCATACGCATTCAACACATGCGCACTACACCCTTACCCCCAAGATCGTGTCCTGTCTGACTGCGCTACAACTTGCGCACTAAATCAGGCCACTTACTGCCAGTAGATGCTTAACTCTATGACTCGCAATGAATTCTCCAAAAGTATGCTGTCTTATGAACTGGCGACTCGGACAGCGTCGAGTTATTGAATAGCTATGCGAGAGATCGAGACACCTTCGGCCGTAGTAGCCTGCCAACAAGGCAAACAAAGCCACAGAACCTTACTCTCCCTATCAAGCACCAAGAACATCGCAATTTGGTCGCGAGGCTCGGAACTAGGCTGCGTGATGGTGATTCGTCATCAGTAGGAAGCAAGCTGGTGTATCGGGTCATGAGCTGCAAGTTTATAGACACGTTAGGGGAGCTAGAAGATTCGGCCACTCGAAAAGAGGACAAGAGCTAATCCAAAGAGGACAAGAGCTAAGCAATCGGGCTTTTGTCGTCGGTGAATCAAGAGCTGCTCCTCATGACGGCCTGATATTGAGCATGTCAGACAGCAGCTCGCGGCCCACCACAAAGTCTCCTGGCCGACCTCGCCGTTTTTGTCATCCTGTTCAGACGGCAGGATAACGTTCACAACCAGTGCTGCTTTGGACATCGTCGTTCCGTTCGGGTGTCTCATGCCATCGACTATATGATCTGGCTCACTAGTAAGGATTCCTTGTTGCGTCTGTAACCTCGAGTCCAGACTTGTGCCCTAGTTGCAGAGAGTCAAGACGCAAACGGGTGATGGCTTTTTTCGTTCTGGAACGGTTGGTTTCCATCTACCGGGTTGTGCGCTAGCCAAAAATCAGCGGCAGGATCTTGGAATTTGTCAGAATCTTAGAAAACTGGTGCTTTATATGGGACACTGACCTTCAACTTGAGGAGGTGACATACGTTGGGTCGTCACCGACCTATGTCAGTCTTGGCGGCCATATCTTTCATGAATGACTAGCATTTCGAGCGGAACAGTTCGGATATCGATACCGAACATATGGGAAGGTATATAATAAGCGTTTACATCAGACGAACCGTTTCCGCGACGCTGTGTTCCCAACTTGGGAATATGAATGGTTTGCATGTAGCTGAGTAGTCAGGTGACCCCCAACGGCGTGCGGATCGATGCGAGGCATGGGGCGCCGAGCCGAGTGAGAACCGTATCGCGGCCCGAATTCCTCTCAGAGTTATGAGCGGTTGAAGTGAGCAACGGCCGCGAGCAACTGTATTGAAAGCACGTGGCGCCGAGGCTTTCGTTTCTTGAAAGCTAGACGAATGCTCAAGCTTCGTATAAGCGGTGTTGTCAACTCTTCGCTTAGCTGCAACGGATACACGATTGCATCGTACGTAATCAAGCCACAAGCGTACCGCAACTTACCACGGGGAGTGCGTGAAACACGCTGTGTGTCAATGACCGGAAGGCCGCAGATGGCCTCATCCGCTGCCGAGGCGTTGACATAGTCGCGGCTGCTTGTGCATGGCCAAAGGGTCATGCGCGAGAGCTAGACCAGTCTAAACTGCGCGGCGGGACTTGTGCGTTTGAGGCGAATGTGGCGACTAGGGCATGATTTCCGCTATGTAGTTTGTGGTATCGACGAGAGGGAGGAGAGCGTGTAAGATTGAGGCGTGTTGTGAATGTACAAGCGGAAACTCGGAGGCCAGATCATAGGTATCGGAAGCAGGCAAACGCACGCAACGTTACGAAGAAGATGGAGCTGATGAGAGTTGGAGCGATGGGCAGATTGAGACTGCCAGCCAGCGCCATTAGATGGCGCTTGCTGGCGCGCTTGCTAGGGTAGACACGATGAGGCGCAGCAATAAGGAGATTTGGAATATATATCCGGCATTCGACTTGGACGGTGCGACAGAACCTAGAGACTCGCGCCATGCTCCTCATACCACTCTTTGAGGTAAATCTCGGCCTCGTCGAATTCAGTCTTGACGCGACCGAGGAGGGTCGTAATGCGAGCGAGAGCTACATCTTCTGAGATGGCCTTGGCACCAGTTGCATTCTTACACTTGCCATAGTTCTGCATGTACTCGCACGAATGGTGAACCTTGCTCACACCAAGGGCGGCAGAAGATCCCTTGAGGAAATGGCCGAGCTCGCTGAGACGCTTAAGGTCCTTCCGTCCGCTGCGGAAAGTAGTTAGATCGAGGTGGACGCGACTTTGAAGAGTGCATACAGAGCTTCATCCATTTCCTTGAATGTATCCTTGGCCTGTGTAAGGTACGCCTGTGTCATACCGAGTGAGAAGTCGTAGCTGCCGTCGTCTTCTTCGAGCTCAAGAATCTGTGCGAATGTGTCCTCGTCGATGACGTCTTCGGATGCTGGCTGATGCCGCCACTGCCGTCAGCGACTACCATGCCGAGAATGAGATAGCAACGCACCGGCTCGTCATTCGCCTCTGCAGCTTCCTTCAGCTGTGAGGTAGCATTACTCAGTTTCGATGGTGCCGTTGTAGCTGGTGTCGGTGTTGTTGCTGAGCTCGCCGTGGCAGCCACCGACGGCGAAGTGATCTTCTTATCCGCGAGCTCTTTGTCAAGCGGATTGATCTTGGGCTCAGTGGTAGGGCTCGCAAGGGGTGTCCTCCTCGCGTCTGTGCCAGCAGATCTTGTCCTTGTCGCTGTTGTCGTCGTGCTCATGCTTGTAGTCGCTGCAGCCATCGTTGATTCGCTATCTTGCAGTCTCTCTCAACTATGCGTACGATGTCGCGAACGCGGCTCAATCTTCGTCTGGCGATGCGCGATGGACGAGGGAACGGAATCGGCGTGCTCGTGGTGAGTGCTGAAGTCGCGGAACGGAAGTAAATGCCAGCTTTCCGTCTAGTTAGCGCTCGTTCCGGACCGCTCAACTCCAAGCGTTGTCGGGTGACTCACCGGTTCTCAGTGTAATACACAAAAATTGACTTGTACAAAACAATTGAATAAGTTGCCTGAACCGTCGTGGCAAGAGCGTTACGGTCTCTGTGAGACAGTGTCAAGAGTGTGCTTCCAAGTCAAAGTTCCTGGTCCTAGAAACTCATGACCTCAGGCCTTCACACAGATTGGATTCCACAGATCTATTGAGTACCACGACTGAACGTCACCTCGTTCCAAACAAGACGGGTCGGCATCCGCTCGGCGGAGGCGAGGGTAACACGTATGCGGGAAGCGAGCACAAGAAACGGATAGGGAGAGCGACAAGCGAGTGTGATGCCCGTTTCCCGTCGAGGGACAGACCATGCATCCACCGCAAGGGCACCAACAGAGAGACAGAGCAGCACGCGCACTAGGCACGCGACTGACCGAGCGATACCAAGAAACCAGAACAGGGGGACAACGTATGTACTGCACGCAGCGCAGCTAAGCGAGGGCAGGGGATGCGAGAGAGTCGAGCATCAAATGAGCGGAAGTAAGCCACTTGGGCGCAAAGGAGGGGAAGGTGGGTGGAAAGTCAAGAAACATTCATCAGCACACCGCAGGCATAAGGCTCGAGCTCCTCCAGTTCGCTGTGGCCTGGTCGGATGCAAGGGAACGTGTGATAAGGCCAGTCGCAAAGAGCGACGTCGGGAAGTAAAGATCCACAAAAGATCCCGTGCATGAAGTTGGAGCGATTGTGAAGGATTGAAGGAGCACATCCAAGGGAAGCCGCACTGGAGTGCGTATATAAGGCGGATATCAAGATAAGGAAGGGCAAGAAATTACGACTGGAACGTCGGGGAGAACTGGAATCGCGCGACAAGCACACGAGGTATTGTTGATGAGAGCGAAAGCAGAATCAACTGGTGAAAGTGTTGGACGCGACAGGAAGTCTGAAAGGGAGAATGATTGATGCCGCGAGCCGGAAGGCGTGACGGACGTTGAAGGTGGTCGTTTGAAGTCGTGTGGTGGGTACCTCCTCGATGGTTGTCGACGACCTAGTACTCTTAATGGGTGGAAGACAGGCGGCGCGCGTTGTGCTCGCGCTTGGCGGTGTTCTTCTGGAAGATCTGAATGCGATCGGCGTCGCCGCAAGTGCTCTTGCTATCTCCCTTGCAAGTCATCGCGCACTCGGTCGTTGCAACACTCTTGCGATTGTGGATCGAGTTGGAACACCAGCATTCGGTGCCGTACTCAAGTCCGCTGAACTTGAAGCCTTTGGTAGAGCAGTAGCTTGTGCACACAGCAGCAGTCATGGGCTTGCCCGTGTACATGCCAGCGTCTGGCAGCGTGCGGCTCTGCTTGCTGTCGGTGAAACAGCCAAGGCTGGTAAAGCCAGTAGGGGCTTTGCTGAGCGCGGGCTTCGTCGGCTGGGCTGTAGACGTCGTCTTGGACTGGTAGATGAGGATGCGGTCAGCGGCACCGCAACGAGCACGCGAATCGCCAGTGCCTGTTCGATATGAGCTCAAGTCCCATCAATGGAAGAAAACTCACAAGCAGTGCTGCATTCGGTCTCTGCAACCTTGGTCTGCTTCGTAAGGCCGTTACCGCAGAAGCATTCCTTTCCAATAGTTCAACACCAAGTTTTGAAAAACCATTGTCGAACCACTCACCTTAGAGTACTCAACACCTGCGAATTTGAATCCGGCCTTTGCGCAACGCGCTGCGCAGACGGCAGGGGTCATCGGCTCGCCGCTGTACAACGACGTGCCGCTCAACGTGCGGCTGGCCTTGCTATCGACAAAGCACCCAAGCGCCGTGAAGTTAGGAACGGCGGCGGTGGTCGGCTTGGCGGGGGAAGAGGTGGAAGTAGGCTTAGTCGTTGTGCTAGACTGAGTCTTGGTCGGCGTCGGCGTCGTGGTCGTAACCTTGACGGTGGTGGAGGACGTGGGTACGGTCACGGGAGTGCTCGAGGAAGGAGGAGTGTAGCTACCGGCGGCGTAGACGGACAAGCGCTGGCCATTACCGCAGAATTCGGAATCGTCGCCCTGGCATGGCTGGTTGCAGACGTACTGACCAACCTTGCTCTGGTCCAGAGTGTTACCGCACCAGCACTACGCATCCAAAGTTAATGACAGAAAACAAGATTGTCGGAGCTGCTGCACCTCTTCGCCCCATTCCAGACCGGCATATTTGAAGCTGTTCGCTCCACAGTAGTCGGTGCAGGCCTTGGTGGTCATCTTGCCGTTGGTAAACTTCTTGGGAAGAAGACGCTGGGCACCATCGTCGCGAGCGCAGCCAACAGGCTTCCAGCCAGGAATGTTACGGTTGAGATAGGTGGCCTCGCCGGCAGGAATGATGAGATTCGCGGCAGCAGCACCAGATGACGCGCAGCTGGTAACAAAAGCCGCATTGCCAGGGCCGTTTGTGACAGGGTTGCAGCCGGGAAGTTTGTCGACAGTGCCAGTGATCACCTCGTTGACACGGGGGGCCATGATGCAGTTGCTAGTGGCGGGTTGCATCAGCGCACGGCCCGATGAAGATTAGCAGAAAAGCTTACTTCATTTCGTCGTTGGTACGCAGGCTCAGAACGTTCTTGCAGTCCTCAATGACACCAGACTCCTGGTTGCAGCCATCGATCGCTTTCTGCAGAGCAGCCTTGTCCCAACCTACGATACTGGTCAACTCTCCAGGGCCCTGTCTCTTCTTAAACGCATACCGTTCAAAAAATCACCGTGATGGCTATGTTAAAGATTAAATACGCAGACCAAGTTGCAGGGAGGTTGAAGCTTACCCATAGCCCGTTGGGTCGCCGTTCGAGAGTACGATGGGCTGCTTCGCGCCGGAGGGAACCCACCATTGGTCCTGTATCATTGTTAGCACGCCCCTGAAACATAGACAGACAGGAAGCAGGAAGCACCTTGAATTTGGCGGTGTCGAAGGTAACCTCGTAGAAGAGACTGACCAAACGAACGGGGTGGGTGTCGGGACAGCTGCCCGAGTCCATGTTACTCGGATAAGCGACATGCCCCTTATGATCCGCCGAGTCCAAGTTCTTACCGTCCCAGCAGCTGCACGAATGATGAGTGACGGTTTCAGAAGGAGATAATTGTATACCTCGGGAAGAAGACCTGTGTGCGAAGACCGTTCGGGCAGTAGTGAGGCGGCATCTCCTTTGTCTCCCCGCCCAGACCGGATCCAGAGTAGTCGAGGCAAGTGAAAGAGATGGCACGCTGCTCGAGGCTGCTAGCATTGTACGAGCGCAGAGCGGGGCTACCAGCGAGCATGCGGAACCCGTCAGGGAAAGCGACAATCTTTTCGCCGTCGTGACCGCGGCGTTGGAGGTAGTAGATAAGTGCGCCTCCGATTTGAGGCACCTTGATGAACTTGTTGTCCTTCGTGTGGAAATACGGGACGGGGGTCCTGTAGGTATATCAATAACTTGCTTTCCAAAGCACGAGGGAGAAAGTCTAGTACCAGTAGTTGGACAGGTCCTCACGCGCCATGCAGGTGCTGCAGGTGGAGGCACGGGCATCGGCGTAGGACTGGTTGAAGTCGAAGCCGTTCTAAAGGACAACACGTCAGACATGTAGTAATTCGCGATGCATAACCGGCGTTGAAGAATCCTGTAATCTTCCAAGCGTCGACCATGCAGGTCCAATAGCACTCACACCACCGAGAACCTGATGAACATGGCCAGAGACGAGGCCAGGGTTGACGATCCTGAGGAGACAGGGGTGAGGCAGGCGGAAGCACACGGGTATAGTACGCACGAGTCGGCGCGCATGGTGACGACTGGCTGGGAGCACGGCATGCGGAAGAAAGCTTGCGCGCCGGGCACGGCCAGCGCGACGGCGAGCAGTGCAGATGAGAGTGCGAGCATGGTGATCGAACGAGAGAGCGAGAGCGAAGGTGTGGTCGAGAGAGTGTGTATGGGAAACAACGACAGCTATGCTCGCACGAATGCGCCGAGCGCCGAAGCGGGGAAGGAGGGGGGAAGGAGAGGAGGAAGAGGAGTAAAGTCCGAGCCGGGCTTCTGCCACAATTATTGCACAGCGACGCCGAAAGCAAGCGGGTCTGGCCCAAGTTCTCCCAAGCCACTTAACGCATCACATCAACAACCTTCGCTCTGGGCAGCGGCTGCGGTCGGCTGGGTTGGCGACGGAGCCACGCGGGAACATTTGGCTAGCTGCGTTTTGATGGCGATTGTCCAATCCAAACTCAACTGCAGGCGGCCGGGTGCAGGCACATGCCGTTCTCAATCCGGCATTTTAACTGTTAATCATCCGATAGGTCCTCAGCCTATGCCATGCTCGTCGCGCTCGCGCAATTTGCAGATCAAGTCTTGCTCAACGTTGTATTCGGCGATTGGTGAGGAAGCATTGCACCGGAGTGTTGCGATGCACGGCGAGCTGGCTCCGTGTCTAAGCATGAAGTTGCTATGCAACGGCGGAGCCGCGACATTTACATCTTCCTGTTCGTTCCTCTCAACCACAAACTTAAACTGACAGCCCGAAATACGCACTGCACACGCCCGGGTACAATAATGAATATGTCATATTGTTGTGCATAGCATTTGCAACGCTTTTTGTGACGCCTATATGCCGCCTCTTCGTGTCGGCAGCATTCGAACGAGTGCACACTTGCACGATGCTCGGCCACTGGTTGATCCCACCAGACGACATCCGCAAAAGCTGGTTGATGTGATCATTTCCTAGACCGACAGATTAGCCATCGATCATTGATTACACACCAAGCTATCCGAGAGTATCCGGGCTCTCAGTGTTCCGTGGCTCGCCCAGATGGCCCCTGGAGTGACCTCGGCGACATTCTGCCTGCTTAATGAACAGATCGTATCGCAGCCTATAGATAGTTGTGTACGACGTACGCTTACATATGTGCCGTAACAGCAGGCAAAACGAAATCTCGATTTTGCTATCATAGGGTCGCCCACATGCCTACTGAACGTCTGAGAGCACCGCTGGCCAACTTAGGGTGCACGTCAGTCTTGGACATCGTGAGGGTTCGAATTTGTGGGTTGGCACGACTTAGCAGCGTTGCCTCCAGCGTAAACTTTCGCCGAACGGTCATCTGGGGAAGACGACACTGGAGCGTAGCTCTGAAGCCGACTAGTGAATGTTCTGGCATTCTGACTTGCTGGAGTTGTTGGCAAATGTCCCAGTGGTCTATGAATGACCGCAGATGGACGTGAATGAACAAGTCGGAGGCGATGCCCGCCCACAAGAGTCGAGATTATCCCACGAGAGAGGCGCCAATGCAGGGATCCAGACTTTGCGGGACAGAGCCCAGCTGCGTGGCGGACATGCACAACACACACGGAGTGGGCGGTGAAATCGTGCGTGCAAGAACTTTGCGATGCAGATCTGACGCCGATCTTGGAGATCACTCTGAGCCTGTGACGCAGCGCGTGAGCTACGGAAGCATCTAGATAGTCGAGGGCGGCCGGGAGCCCGGAGGAGAGACACGTGCAGCCGATGGCAGTATAAAGCGACGAGAGGGTCATGAGCCGGGCGAGGTGCTGTTTACCTCTGCTCCTCCAGCGAACGACAGAAAGGAACGGGAAGAAAATGTGCTACGTTGTTGACTGCGCGACGTGCGGAAAGAAGACGTGGAAGGTGTGGGGCCAAGTCCCAATTTCGAGCTTCGGCTCTTGACTGATTGGACCCCATCCGAAGGGCTGTGGCAGACACGCGGAGCAGGTCATGTCGAGCGTGCCGAGTGAGGACAAGTGCGAATGTCGTACACAGAGCACTGCGGGTGCGTTGTGTGAATTGGGCAGCAGAGGGTTGTTTTGGAAGTAACTAAACAGACGGTGTAGGTGCAGAGACAACTTCGAAGGTGGGAGAAGCAGGCAAGAAGTAATCGCTTGAGGAGGGTGTCCCCGCCGGCTGGTGCCGCGTCTGCTCTCGTCCTCATCCCCTTCCGTTGTGCGCGCGCGCAGTCGTCCGTTGCGCTCGAGTGTACTTCTATATGCCCCAATGACCACCATCTCATCCTCCCAACTGCCCCCGTTCGTCGTTGAGTCAGCCCCGATCCCATTTCCACCACCCGCATCATCCTCGGCGTGTGCGCAACCCCATGCCGCAATCACCGCTGCCGTCGTGCAGACCACCAAGCTCGTGCACGAACGTTCAACTAGGCTGAACCAGTACCATCTCACGCGCACCCTTGGCAAGGGTCAGCACGGCTCAGTTCGTCTCGCGACCAGCGAAGCCGACCGACGCACATATGTACGTTATGTCCGCTGCACCCTGAATCACTCGCTCACCGAGCTATGTTCAACTGCAGGCCATTAAGATCGTGTCGCGCCTGCCAAAAACCAAGTCCCTGCCGCGTGGCGAGTCGCATTCGGGTTTGGTCATGCCGCGTTCAACCGCGAGTGGCACCGCGCCCAGCTTGGCAGGCAGATATCCAGCACTGAGAACAAAATTCGCAAGGAAATTGCTATCATGCGGAAGTGCAGCCACCAACACATCGTTCGGCTGTACGAAGTCATCGACGACCCCTCGGCAAAGAAGGTCTATCTCATTATGGAATACTGCGCTGGCGGCGAGGTCAAATGGAGGACTCCAGACAATAAGCCAAAGCTCTCGCTCTTTCAGATCCGTCACATACTGCGTGACATTTCCCTTGGCCTCGAGTATTGTAAGTTTGCTCCCAGTCCGCTCACCCTCCGAAAGACCCTTGCCCGCTCACGCGATCACCTCGCTTCTAGTGCACTACCAAGGCATCATTCACCGCGACGTCAAGCCAGCCAACATCCTTTACACCAAGAATCGGACCATGGTCAAACTTGCTGACCTGGGTTCCGCGCACTTTTCGTACGCACAGCGCCTCGCCCTCGCGGGGCATGACGAAGCAAACTTGGACGAGCCGCTGGATCAAGTACTTATGAATGACAAGGATATCACACGCACTGCCGGCAGCCCCGCCTTTTTCTCTCCCGAGCTCTGCTATCAAGGCGAGGACCTCAACAAGCCAAATGAGCAACTTGATCCCAAGTACCGCATTACCAACGCCATCGACATTTGGGCGCTCGGCATCACCCTGTTCGCCTTTCTGTACGGGGACATACCCTGGAAAAACGTCCAGTCCGAGTTTGCCATCTACTCTGTCATCGTCGAGGAGACCATCGTGTTTCCTTCAGAAATGGGAGTCGAGCGCATCACTTTGGCGACGGAGGCCCCAGACTCCATTGCCTCCCAAGCGCACGACTTGCTGAATAGGATGCTGCAGAAGGACCCCTCAAAGCGTGCAACCATTGCCGACATCAAGGTGAGCACCTTTCGTCATACCATTGCCCATCATCTGCCGAGTCGCCGTTGTAAGCCACGGCGTACCCCTCGTTCTGGACCCCTTATCGGCACCACCTCAAATTTCTTCGCCCTTCTTCACTTGTTCACAACAGCTCTTCGCTGTCACCTGCCTTCTGACCGGCCGTTCCTGGCAAGTCTTCTTGGGCCGCTGCTGACCCGTTTCCTACCTACAGCGTCACCCATTCATTAGCGGAGACCTGCCGAATGTCGAGCAATGGCTCGCAGAAACAGCTGCCAATCGTTGGGCAAAGGTCGAGGTCTCCACTCAAGAAACCGCGGGCGCTTTTACGAAGCTTGGATTTTTCAGATCGCGTATTTCGTCCCGTAGAGTCCCCGGCCCGTCGCATCAACCTTCGGTCGACCAGTCTGTTGCCACGAATGCTCCAATTTGCCGCAACGCTCCGAAACCAAAGAAGCGTGAGCTTTTGCAACCACAGGCTCCACAGGCTCCACCACGTTCAGGCGCGGCACAGAGCGCCATTGACCTATCGAACGGCGCAGGGCGATCTCGTCCAAAACTTCCAAGTCTTGCGACCAATCGCACAGCCGACTCGGCAAGCTCACACGCACCTTCATCGACATCGCCGCCCTCTCGAACGGCGTCTCCTGCAAAGTCGAATTCCAGCAAAGTTGCGTCGTTCATGAAAAGTCTAAACCCATTGCGGCGTCGACATAAAAGCGACTCTACGATGTCTACGTCGGCGCCTCCGAACGGAACGCAGGCGAGTTTTCAACCTCCGCACGCTGGGCCCTCGGTTTTGCAAGACGAGCCCGAGGGAGATCCCGATGCGCTTCCACCACTCTCGCCGTCGCAAGGCAGCACGACCGAGGATGAGGACTGGGGCGAGGTGATCGATGGACGGCATCATGCTCCGTACGGACACCGCAATAGTGCGGGAAGCACTACATCAATCTCGACACGCAACAGCGGACCTGACTTGTCTTGGGGTGCTCGTGCTATCGGAGCCGGCGGCTTCGAGCCGCTCGATGCTGATGCTAGTTCGCTCCCTAGCGGGCCATCGTCACTAGCAACATCTCTGCCAGTATTTCAACCTAGCCCGCGCGCTGCTTCTGTTCCTCTAGCGGTACTCGGTAGGGTAGACTCTTGGGATGCAGACGGCCTGGTCCCACTCAAGCCTCACCCAGTTATGCAGACCCTAGTTCCTCCACGTACGAGCATGTCCAGCCCTCTTCGCTCCGAATTCTCGCTACTCGCAACTCACGACGTGGAGGACTCGCCAGATGACCATGATGACCGCCCTCCATCATTAATGCGTCATGTTCCGCATCGTAATGTCCGACCACCGACGCCGCCTACTCAAAGCCGCAACAAAGATCGACGATACAACGAGGACGATGGGTCGGATAGCGGCAGCGATGACGAGGGCGAGACGGACGAAGGGCACAACTTCGTGCAGATGAGGCGTCGTCCGAGCACAAGCACGAGTACTCAGAACAGTCCAAGCACGCAGAGCAGTGGTGGTCAAAGCCCCGCCACGTCCCCGCCGACGCGCGCATTAAGTCTCGGCGTCCCAGTCGGCGTTGGTCTGACCCACGCCTGACCCACCAATTCTCACCGTCCATCCATCCCAGCCCGCAATCACTCACCTAGACTGTCCATATTGCATTGATCCACTGCCGGCGCGCTGTTGTGCATAGCACACCTGCCTGCTGCTCATTCTCCTTTCCCTACCCTCTCAGCATGCACACCAGCTGGCACTTTTCTGCAATCGCTTGCTCCACCACGCATTCCACCCGCAACTGTTTTCTCGGATACGCCTCATAGATTTCACAAATGCTCATGCAGCGTCTTGTCACGCATACGCCACCTCGGACTGTCTTTGTTTTCTCTGCTCCAGCCGCCCGCCTTCTCTGCACGATAGTGCTCTTTCGATCTGGCCGCTTCTTTGGTCGTTTCATGCTCTCTTGTCTCGATCCTGTTGCCAACGGAGACATTCGTAACCGTGCAAGAGTAATGCATGTCACTCCGTTCACCCGTGCGTCTCCTGTCTGCTGACTTGTGCCATGTTGCATTGAATTGCTTGCCTGCTCCTGTCCATCTTCACCTCTCGTACCTGTCCAGTCCTTAACCCCCATCTTGATCTGTTTGTACTTTCATACCTGTTCATCTCATGCTTGTCCGGCCAGACGTGAGCCAGGCCGTTCAAGAACGCGGCAACCATCTTCTCGCGCAGTTTGTGCGCTGCAACCATCTGCTGTACTCATCTCGCCGTCGCTCTCGTTGTCTGTGCCATCCTCTTTGCGCTTGTGCCTCTTTTTGCTGTGCATCACGTATCGCCGTCTGCACTGATCCCGAAGCCAATAGACTACCAGGCAAACCGTCACGCTTTGGCGGTGGTGCTTGGGTGTACTTCTTGATTCCTGGTCAAATGCGAGCTTTTAGAAGGATCGCGTTCTGTAATCCACATAGGGCGGATGCGCCTGGATGCGAATAGCTAGATTCTCGCTAATCTTCGCAGCCAGCACAATTTCTTGTCACGAACAAGTGTTGAGTGGATTGTCACCGGACAGTCGCAAGCTCAAAACAGCTTGCGCAAGCAAAGGCTTTGCGACATAAGCTTTATGCGCCCGCGCACGTTCAGGAACGCGAGGGCATCGACTAGTCAACGTTCGCGGGTCTTGACGACCTACTCCCAGTGTATCGTCAGGTTGTCGTTTGCTGAGCCGTGTACTGCGAATTATGATTTCTCAAATCGTATTGCGTGGAAGCCAATTGGAATTGTGTCCTCGACGGCCATTCATCTCAAGAGTATAACATTCTCGCTGCATGTGGATTCACGGCTTGCATCGAACGTGTCAGATCAGAACATCGTGTTCGCTGAGGCACTTCTGTGAAGAAATCCGGGACAGAACGTGACAGAACGGGCTTGCGTCGATCACAACACCTCTTGCGTACGTACCAGCATCGGCTGCTGCGCACCCTGTTCGTCAGCGGAGAAGCCAGATTCTGAAGATCAGCCCGAGTTGAATCGGTGACGGACGACCTCAGGGGGGGGGCGCAGTAGCAAAGTACAGCAATTTGACCTTTGTGCTGTCATCCGGAACCTGCCATCGCCTCAGAGGCTGAGGTGTAGGTACGTGTGCTGCGCGCCGACGCGGCGGACGAAGGGTCGATGTTGACAAACCTGTCATCAGAAGAGACGTACAGAAGTCCAAGCCACTTGTGGACGACTGAGGGTGTTTGCTGAACGTTCCCGACAGCTGGCGCCCAGAGGCCGTTCGTTGTGTGCCATGTCAGGAGTTCGAAAAACTTCTCATTGTCTGAGATGTTAGAGAAGCCAGGGCCGTCAGGAGAGGTTGATATGTCCTGCCCAACTCATCTCCCGTGGAGAGAAGCTCTGACACTGTGATAACTCTATTCGCTGAGAAGGAGGGTTGCTGTATGACTGGCCGCCATTTCCCCGTGTCGCGAATTGGCCCTAAATCAGCCTGGTCTCAAACAAATATTCAGAAGGACATTGTGCTGCCGAGAGTGGAAATAGGCTGACACACTCCAGCATTTACACCCAATGTATTCTTCTAGGGGAGGCTTCATATGGAAGACAAATGTGAGGGGGTGGTCCCTATTCGTCGGCTGCCGCAATAGGCTTCCGTGTCCGGCGAGAAAGTTCATCAAGATTATCTGCCTCATTGCAGCTCCCTGCACGCACCGGAGCTGACTAGCTGACGTCTAAGTCTGTTGGAACGTCGACTTCGGAGTCGGCCAGGCTAACACCAACACATCAAACTTGTGCAAATGCTGAGAAACGCAATTGGCAGACTACGCGACGAAGTTTTCAGTTAGGCTTTACGCCAGTCAAGCGGATCCTTGCGGCAGGAGAATCTCAATAAGTCGCTCGTTCGCAATCTCTTGTCCAGAATGGTGGCTGGAGCTTAATGTTTCGGCTCCCTGAATGTCACTGTCCACATGATCGCATTGTGTTGACCGCGACCAGACCCTGATCCATAGGCTTACGGATCCATGTCTCAGATGTATTAACGACGGCATGTAGATCTCGGAAATCGATAACAAGACCGGAAATGGGAGGGGGCATGAACAGAATTGCCACATGACTGACAGACATATCTCCGAGACAGTCGGTTCCGCGAGACCTTTTCCCAGACCACGCCCCAAGTCAGGCAAGCCGCCATTCCCTCTGTGTTCGCTCCTTTCGAACTTTCATGATCAGCGCGGAAACCACCGGTGGCGCCGCCCACATGACCTCTGGGGGAGGGGTGATGATGATGATGATTGTGATGCGACGACACTGGGGCACAGGACAGCTGATAGGCGATAGAGCAGACAAGCGGACCCTGCGGGGGGTGGATGGCGATCTGTGATACGCGAGTTTAGAACACGGCGCGGCGCGGCTATGATTGGCTCAGGATAGCGGCAACTCGCGTATGGCGGCGCGGCGGCGCGTAGGTTTTGACCCGCGGCTGACTGGGACGTTGTTGCTGCTGCTGTCAGTCACGATCGAATCAGTTAGTTGAGTCCGGCGTTGGGGATGTCACGGCCTTATAACGAGCATTAGAAAACGACGGCGTGAGAAATGGACGGATGGGCGGACGCAATTGACGTTGCGAGCCGCTTTGCTCAGCACACAAGCAAGCATGGCTGTGATGCACAATTGGGGATGTACAGAAACAACGGAAGCCTGATGGAGCCCGCAGAACAGCAGGCTTTGCTCGTTGCGTGCCACGCCATGACCACTGCAAGATTTCATTCGAAATAACTTTACCCTGGCTCGCGTCACCGATCGCACGTCTTCGCAATGTTGCTCGTTTCCGCAAGCGGCCTCGTGCGCAGCTGGGCACTGGGGTTACGGTGGAGCGTAAGCCGGGCCTGATCTGCAAGTAACCCGGCAGGCGAGAGCACGCGACTTGGGCCTAAGATATCGACAGCTCGTGATCGTTATCGTGTTGCAACCGAGTGTCTAACTTTCCGAGAAGAGGGTAGAGAGGTCATGTAAGGCATCATACCCGAGGACATTCAAGGGAGACTTCGATGCATGTATCTCGACCGACACACACACTTGGAGCACTCCATTCAGGAGCGCGAATAGATTGGAAGGCGCATCAAGCTTCGTCGTAACCGTCCGCAGTGGAGCGATGACGCTGTGGGTTAACTCCAATTGTGCGCGATATCGCGATGGTAAAACTCTGGGGTGCAGATAACGGCGACCGTGCTCGTGACCATGATCCACAGGCAGCTTAGTGATAACATGGTGTGATCGCACCCGGGCGACCTGTGCGGGCAAAGTTGGCACTTGGCAGAGCGTGCGACACTCCAGACAAACGGTCTGCGGAGCTTGGAGTCAACAACAGATTGCCGCCTCTGCGGGCCTGTGCATAGGCGATGCACTCTATATGCGAGATGAACGCGGGGCGGGGGACGGCGAGCCGGGCGGAAAGCGGAAGGCTAAGCCAGAACTGAGTGCCAGAAGCTCTGTGTGTGGTGGAGTTGCGGGCGCGGGTGCGGACGAGGGGGACAGGCTTGATGGCTTCGAGAACGCGGTTCTCGTTCGCATACAACGGGAAGTAAAGTAGCTTGTGATGGTGGTCGTTGGCGGCGCTGGGACTCTGGCGTGCAGGTCGCACGTCGAGACGCGGCGAGAAGCTTGGACCAGCTCTAGGTCGAAGTGTCTCGAACTCGCGCAGTGCATCGCGGCCGCGGTACGCTTGCGAACGGGGGACTTCGGAACTGGAAAACTGCAAGGAAAAAAAGTTGTGGTTACACAGGGCGAGACTTGGACAGGGAAGGCGCGAAGAACGCGAATTATCAGCGTTGAATTGCGCTACGGTGCTCCCGCACACTGCGGCTCATAGAATACAAGACACGGGACCTTGAGTGAGGCGATGTTGATTGTGTTGGACACGAGGCTAGGCGTCAAGCGGTAAACGCACGGGCCCGCCGATCAGATACACCTGAGACACGCTAAACACAAAATCCCGAAAGTAGTAATCAGCGATCACCGCGGTGGTCGTCATCCGGAGGTGCGCGTAACGAGTTGTTCATGCTCTCTAGATAGCTAGCTGCACGGGAGCAGTGTGGAGGATGGGGGGGAAACGTCAACGCGGCGGGACGCGGAGGCAGTGAAATGGAAGGACGTTGTCACCGGATCGGATATGGGGTATGTGTTTGGTGCGACAACTGGGCTGGCCCTTGCCTGGGCGACAGGCACACAAACGCTCAACGCTGGCGACTGAGACTGTGCTCCGTCTCCATACACACAGCAAAATCTAGGTAAATCTTTGATCCTGTGCGAGTGAAATAGGGAGTGGGAGGAGGGGAGGGGGACTGTGCTGGGTGTTGTGGATATGGAAGTTCGGAGAGGGCCGGCAGGTGGCCCTTGGGTGTTGAACTGGGTTGCTTCCCACGGAATTGCAAGCAGGCTCTTGACCTCCTGCACTCAACACCCGTTCCACTTTTCGCCTTGATGTCCGCGGGCCTACGCTATCCTGACCACCTCGCTCTCGACTCGCTGCCCGTCCTCGTGCACAGACCTGAGCCACACGCTCCCATCCGCGCTCTCGATGCACGTCAGTTAGCCAAACTCCGCATCGCACACGACTGCCTCGACACCCCGGACAGCGTTCTATTCCCTTTTCTCCACGGCCTCGAGTCTGGTAATCAGCACCAGCTTGCATTCTTCCAGAAGGGTGCTGCCGTACCAGACTACCGCGGCCTCGTGTGCGTACTCGCCACAGACGACGACCAGCTCAGAAATGCCAATGCACCGTCACCACCATCATCAGACGGCGACGGCTCTCCCAATTCATCTTCTGATGACGACGACAGCGAGGATGACGAGCTGTTTGACGAGCACAGTAGCAATGACAGTCACCAGCCCCACGAACTCTACGCCAACGACATCCCGAACGGCTACCACCATCTACACAGGAACTCTATATCTTCCTCGTCTTCGGAAGAGTCTTCCAACTCTGCAGAGTCGTGGAACTCGCAGACGACCGACACGTCCCTAGCCAGCAGCCAAGCAGCAAACGACGCCTTGGCAGCATGTCCCCTCTCGAGTAGCAGTAGCATCCCATTCGGTCGCCCACCCACAAGTCTGCTTACCAACTCATTCCTGCCCAGCGACCTCCTTTCCCTGTCTAGTACAGGCCCTATCTTTACGGCGCCCCGTGTCCCAGACGGTGTGTCCCTCCGCAATTTCGGCATCCAGCTGCCTATCTATGCCACCCTCTCGGACATTGTCGTCTACTCTCCTAGGGGTGCCTCTCGCACCACCATCGCCGTCGCCGAACGCTTCAAGACCGCCATCGAGGCTCAGTATCGCGACCGCGCCATGGTCCGCCCAGACAACGCCCCGCCGCTTCTGCATTACAACGTCTTCGTCGTCACAGAACCGTTCTCGGCTTTCGAGTCCGACCCAGAATTGGCTCCCCTCGTCGCAGTCACTGCGTCCGGCACACAAACAGCGAGCTACCCTGACCTTGCCGCCCGCGAAAAGGAAGAGATGCGCAGCCTCACCCAAGCCAGCGAAATCCTCCCCGCCATCTTCCTGGGCAATGCTGCCGACGTCCCCGTTTGGCGGTCTGGCGATATAGATGACCCTTGCGACGGCGCAGCTAACAATGCCGCCGGCTTCGATGTCTGCGTCGAGTGCCAGGATGGTGCCCCATTTCCTGGTGCACCACACTTGCGGCAGGCGGAAGACCACCTTGCGGCCCTGGACTCGTTGTGGGCAACAGGTGTCGCGCCTGGCGTAGCTATGAATGTCGTCCGCACGGCCCCTCGCACTCCACCTCGTTTGGCACCGAACGCAAACGCCGTCTTGCATCTGAGCTGTCCCAGTTCGCCGCTGAGCACCCAGGCAAACATCGGTGCTCTTCTCGCACTGGTCGAGTTCCTCGTTCGTCTGTCACGCGATGGCGGCCTGCACTCGCACACAGCGACCCAGCGCCGGCCGATGCGCATTCTCGTCCACAGCGCCGACGGCTACACTGACTCGAGCGTCCTGGCTCTCTGCCTCCTCATGTACGCCCGCCGCTGCAGCCTCCCCGAGGCCTATCTCGAGCTGCAGTGCGCCCGCATGCGCAGCTTCTTCGTCTACCCGCAGGACCTCCCCCTTCTGCGCCGCGTCGACCAGAAGCTCGCGAGTCTCTATCCGCCCAATGCGATCAGCGGCAGCGTGCCAGCCACAATCGCTGTAAAGAGGGAGCGCGAGAAGAGCCGCAGCCGCGAGGGTCGCTGGACGTGGGGCTTCGGCAGGTCGAATTCGATCTCTATCTCGTCCTCGAGTGCGACCATGCCCGACAGTTGCTTGTCCGCGTCGCCGTCCCCGCCCGCGACCCCGACGCCGCTGTTCCCGCCGCTGTCGAGCAGCGCGCCCAATACGCCCACGCCACTGTCGTCGCCGCCGGGCACTCCGTCGCCACAGCGTCGCTCGCGCGCGGCCACGTCCGCGGGCTCGTCAAAGGCGCCACTCGTCACGAACCACCACAGCTGGTTCAACGACCCGCGGTTCGACGGCAGCTTCCCAAGTCGTGTGTTGCCGTTCCTGTACCTGGGCAACCTCAACCATGCGGCGAACGTGTACATGCTGCACGCCTTGGGCATCACGCACGTCGTCAGCGTCGGCGAGTGTGCGCTTGTCCCGCCGCCTGGCAACAACAACGGGGGCTCGTCACCGCGGTGTGGAGCCTCGCATCCTCAGGGCAGCCTGTGGATCGAGGAGCGTGAGGGCCGAATCAAGGTCCTCGACATCAAGGTCAGTCTGTATGCTTTCCGTTGCTTAATTCCCATTGCTGATGTCTGTATATAGGGCGTGTGCGACGATGGTATCGACTCGCTGCGTAGCCAGTTCGCGCCTATCTGCGACTGGATCGACCGTGCACGCCTTGAGGGCGGCAAAGTCCTCATTCACTGCCGCGTCGGCGTCAGTCGTAGCGCGACCGTCACGGTCAGTCTAGCTTGCACAAAGATTGGAGCGACGGCAACTAACCATACCCTTCAGATCGCGTACGTGATGAAGCATCTCAACCTGCCACTGGTCGACTCGTACCTCATTGTGCGCAGCCGCCGGCTGTCGGTGCTCATCCAGCCGAACATGCGTCTGCTATATAACCTGTGCGGCTGGGAGGCCGAGCTGGCGCACGACCGCGTGACCAAGGCGCTCAAGGACGCGCACAACGAGTCGGCGCCGTGTGCGGCGCCATCGGTCATCGACGACGAGATGACGCTCGTCTACAGCACCAGCACGACGACCGTACATGTCGCGCCGGTGACAACTGGCTCGCATGCCCCTGCCGATCTGGCAGCGAGGCTGGCCGATTCGACTTACGCTGCCACGTTGCAGAAAGAGCTCGCACGCAAGCTCACCTGGCCCTTCCTTGCTCGTGAGGTTCATCTCTTGAACGAGAAGTATCTCTCGTAAGCGTCGGTTGGTTCGCTGTGCTCGTCTTTTCCCAATGTCGCCGACAGCATCTTCATCTTGAGTTGTCTTCTTCTCTTTTCCATCCAATCAAACACGCTCAAACCCCCTTCCTTCCCTTCCTCCTGCATACCCGCCTCGACTCAAGTGTTGTAACATACGCATCCACATTCCGGTTCCTGCTTCGTCTGCTGTCAAGTCTTCTCGGCTCCACTCGCGCCTCTGTTCTCGTCTGCCCGGCTGTGTCCTGTCTCATCTAACAAACCCCTCAGCTCCTGTGTGCACCTGTCGCAAATACTCCCAGCTCCATTGTCCATTGTCCTCGCCGTCGCCCGAACGGCAGCAACCCCGACCCCCGTCGCATGCTCCCCCCCTCCGTCATCCCTCTGTCATATTCGTTCTTGACCAACGCACCGGCCCTTTTGCAGTGCGCTATCAGGCCTCCCCGTTCTGACTGTACTCTCTCTTGTACCTTCACTTGTACCAAAACTCCCTCCCCGGTCCAGCGCCCCTGGCACTGAGGTATTCTTTCCCCACTCCACCATCCGTCCCAAACTCTTCTGCAATTCGATGCACCAGTTCTCCCCCACGCAATTTGTCCCCGCTCGTGACTTGGTGTCTCTGTGCTTCGCTCTAGTACGTTACTTGTTACTTGTGTACGCCTTTCCGCTACTACATCCCCAGGCAGCCTCGGGCCGCATGTCGCTTCTCGACATCCCCTCCCGCCACCCTCTTCACCTCTCCCACCCGTATATTCCCGTTGATCCCATCCATGTCATACTCTTGTGTTGGGTTTGCGCGCATAGATTGGTCATTTTTGGTGCGGATGCTTTTTTTGCTATTTGTGATGTGTGCGTGAATGTGCGAGCGCATGCGTGATAAGCTGCCTTCTTCGACGTCGCAATACCCGGCGGGTTGTGCTGGCAAGCGTCGAGAGAATGTCCAATCTGGTCATCGGTTGCTGCTTGTGCGCTGGAAAGTGAGGGAAGAAGCTCGCGCTGCAACGTAATAGCAGTGAGTTACGATGCGATGGCGAGATCTCGATGGAGAAGCGTGGGCAGGCGACGAGCCGTGCTGTGTTCGCCCGAGAGGTTCGCTGCTTCGCACTTGGATGATAAAGTGCGGAACCCGTGCTGATGGGGTCGCTCCTGGCTGCAGACAGCCAGACGACACAACACGCCCGCCCTACAGCAAGTTGTCACACTGGCACACACACACACACAGGGCCCAGATGCCGCGTGGTGCCGCGCGGTTCCGTGCGGGCCATTTTCTTAAAGTAGAGGTCACTATGACGGGCGATGCAGCCGCAGATGGGAGAGGGGCTCCAAGGCTCTGCGGGAGAAGCACCCGGCGCAGAAACGCCTAGACAGATCAGGGGGACAGAAGCAGCTGATGAAAGATAGGCTCTGCGCGTGTTCTTGCCCTGTCCAAGTTTGCTTGCTCCTGCTGGAGGTGTGTCACGTGTGGGCAGCAAGGGGGAGGGGTCGAAGAGTGACAGACAGGGAGGCCGCGGAAAGCGCACGCCAGGGCAATCAGATCGAAGAGAAGATAGGACAGCTGAACCACTGAGCCAGGCGCAGGGCGACGGCTTTTGGCGAGGTAACGTGGATCTTGTCGGCCGGACTCTCGAGAAGGAAAGGTGTAGATGGCGGTATATCCAATGACGCGAAGATGCTCATCTCAGCAGTTAGCCAGGGTTGCTGCGCATACGATAATCTGTGGAAGATTCCGAAAGGAATACTATGTTCAGACGAGATCTCGTGCTGAGTGGGCGGCCATGGCGGTCAGATGTGATTGGCTCGTTATTGTGTGTAAGCACACCCCCTTACGCGCCAAGGGTCCAATGTGAGACCATTGGAATCATAACTATCCCAACGAGCTCTTTAAGTAGGCGTATGAGCAACGCGTGAGTTAGTACTGTACTGGTTGTGATGGTTGTGGTGGTTGTAACGCATACAGGCAACGGACTGCCGCAGCATCCATCTGAAGGAGTCTAGAGAACTATAATTAAATCAGACTATTTGAGCCTGTGTTGCGTCACATTAGCTGAAATAGTTGGCTCCCATCGCAGCGGTAAACTCCGTGATCCGCGGAGATGGTGGAGTTGCACACGTGCAGATAAAAGCAGAACTCACTTGACCGAGTCTGAAGCTGATAAATATGTGATAGTCACTCAATAATGTACTCAGAATGTAGATCGGCGCGTATACCACTTTTGAAGCCGCACGGGCGTGAAAACGTGTTGTTCGGATCAGAAACCCGAAAGTCATAAGTGATAAGATGAAAAACTTGAATCAGTTATCGAGCAGCCGCGAAAAGCAGGTATTATTAAACTCAAGTACTCTCACTGATGAAGTGGTGTCCCTTCATCTGTTACTAGCCGCGGATGAAGGTGCCTTGAACTTGCCTCAATGTGTTATCGCGGTGCCCGGATACATAGATCACAAGAGGTTTTAATCGCAGTCCAGAGAATTTGTTCAGCGTATACCGCACTTGTGCTCACTACCAGCCACTCAGGTGGCCTGCAAAATAGAGATCTCGTATGATCACGGCAGTGGCCGGTGACGCGTCACGGCAAATGGCACATCGTCTCATCCGCGTAGATCAAAATTATTGAAAACATTGCACGTCGCAGTGGCGTTATTTGTAAGCTCCTTCCGTGTCCGATGAAGCAGGACGAAGCCTGCCTCGCTGCATTGGCGTGTACTAGGACATGTTACTTGAAGGACGATTTCCTCGTGCTTGACCGGTTCAGGCACGTTCGCGAGAGATTTATCGATTGAGTGGTGAGACGTGGGACTCGGCCGCATGCGGCCGCGATGCGGGCTCATTAAACGCGCGATCGCAAAATTGCGCGAGATCGACCGACTCTTCCTCTCCCTTTCACTCATCCCCACCCTCACACTCCACTCCCCGTCGATATGGTCACCTCGGCTGTTCTCGGCTTCCCACGCATTGGTGAGTAAAGCTGCAGCCACATGCAGCGGGCGATGGTGACGCGATTGGCGCAGGCGCGAACCGCGAGGTGAAGAAAGCCGTCGAGGCTTATTGGGCCGGCAAGCTCAGTGTGGAAGAGTTGACCAAGGTCGCTGCGGATGTACGCAAGACGAGCTGGACATCGCTCAAGGAGCGCGGCGTCGACTCGATCCCCTCGTAAGTGATTCGGAAATCCGTGCCAGCGCTCGAGCTCACCGCGCCACCAAATTTTCTAGCGGTGATTTCACACTCTACGACCATGTGCTCGACTTCTCGCTCGACTTCAACGTTATTCCGCAGCGCTACCAGGGCCACAATCTCTCTGATCTCGATGTCTTCTTCGCCATGGGCCGCGGTCGCCAGGCCCAGGGTGTCGATGTACCCGCATCCGAGATGAAGAAATGGTTCGACTCCAACTATCACTACGTCGTGCCTGAGGTCTCAGACACCACTGATTTTAAGCTCAAGAGCAACCACGTTCTTGATCAGTACAAGGAGGCAAAGGCCCTCGGCATTGAAACCCGCCCTGTCGTCCTCGGCCCCATCTCCTACCTTGTTCTCTCCAAGGCCGCAAAGGGCTCTGCAGCGGGCTTCGAGCCCATCAAGGCTCTTTCAAAGCTTCTTCCCGTCTACAAGGAGCTGCTCGCCTCGCTCAAGGCCGCCGGTGCTGCCTGGGTCCAGGTTGACGAGCCCATTCTCGTCCTCGATGCTGGCGCTGCTCGTGCCGCCGACTACGCCACGGCGTATGGTGAGCTGTCCCAGGTTGCACCCAAGATCCTCCTCACTACCTACTTCGGTCGTCTCGACTCCAACCTCGACTTCGCCGCCAAGCTCCCGGTCGCTGGCCTTCACATTGACCTTGATCGTGCTCCTCAACAGCTCGATGCTACGGTTGCCGCCCTCAAGTCGACTTCCCTCGTGCTTTCTCTCGGCCTCGTGTCCGGTCGCAACATCTGGAAGACGGACCTCAATGCCGCCGTCGGTCTCGGTAGCAAGGCCGTCTCTGCTCTTGGTTCCGACCGTGTCGTTGCCGCCACATCCTCGTCCGTGCTCCATACGCCAGTGACCCTCGCTTCTGAAAAGAAGCTCACCGCCGAGCAGAAGGATTGGTTCTCCTTTGCCCTTGAGAAGGCCAATGAGGTCGCTACGCTCGCTGCTGCTCTCTCCGGCTCCCAGGACGCCAAGGTTACTGCCGCTCTTGAAGAGAACAAAAAGTCAATTGCTCGTCGCCGCGAGTTCGAGCACACCTCGGACGACGTCGTCCGCAAGCGCGTTGCTGCTATCAAGCCCGAAGATCTCCAGCGCAAAAGCCCCTTCAAGGTCCGCCTGGAGGCGCAAAAGAAGCTCAACCTTCCCAAGTTCCCGACTACTACCATTGGATCTTTCCCTGTATGTCTCGCTTCTGTTGTCCGTAGCAAGTGCTAACCTTATTTCCCCACAGCAAACTAAGGAGATTCGCAGTGCTCGTGCAAAGCTGGGCAAAGGAGAAATTACGGAGGCCGAGTACGACGAATTCATCAAGAAGGAGATTCAGCTCGTCGTCGACTTCCAGGAGAAGGTTGGCCTCGACCTCCTCGTTCACGGAGAGCCTGAGCGCAACGACATGGTTCAATACTTTGGCGAGCGCTTCAACGGCTTCGTCTTTACCCAGAATGCTTGGGTCCAGTCCTACGGCTCACGTTACGTTCGTCCACCCATCATTGTCTCGGATGTCAGCCGTCCTCGTCCTGTCACCGTCCAGTGGAGCCAGTACGCCCAGAGCCTGACAAAGAAGCCGATGAAAGGCATGCTCACCGGCCCGGTCACTATTCTCAACTGGTCGTTCCCTCGCGTCGATGTCTCGCGCAAGATCCAGTCTGAGCAGCTCGCCCTCGCCCTTCGCGATGAGGTGATTGACCTCGAGAAGGCCGGCATCTTTGCTATCCAGGTCGATGAGCCCGCCATTCGCGAGGGCCTGCCTCTGCGCCGCGTCGACTGGGACGACTATCTTACATGGGCCGTGGACTCGTTCCGCCTCGCGACCGCCGGTGTGGAGGACTCGACCCAGACCCACTCCCACTTCTGCTACTCCGACTTCAACGACATCTTCCCATCTATCCAGCGCCTTGACGCCGATGTTATCTCCATCGAGGCATCCAAGAGCGACATGAAGCTGCTCTCTGCCTTCCAGCAGTACGGCTATGCTAACCAGATCGGCCCGGTGTCTACGACATTCACTCGCCGCGTGTTCCCGGCGAGCAGGAGATCAAGGACCGCATCGCGGCCATGCTGAACCATCTCAGCCCAGAGCTTCTCTTCGTAAACCCAGACTGCGGTCTCAAGACCCGCGGCTGGAAGGAGACCGAGACTTCCCTCCAAAACGTCGTCAACGCCGCTCGCTGGGCGCGCGAGACCTACAAGTAAGCGTACAAAGGCTCCGCGAAGTGCTTCAACAGTGCTTTCCGATGAGCCGGACAACGTCCATTTAGTTGGACTTGCCCAGTTGTTTCGCGCTTTCGCTATCCCTGCTCTGCCAAAATCCACATAACGCTCGTTTGCATCGCTCTGATCTCCGCATCTTGCATCGGTCTTCCACAGGCCCTCTTTCCCATCCACAATCAGTCACTACGAGGCGTCTGTTCGACCCGCTCCGTCTCTGTACGATTTTCAACAATCCTTTGCATCGCTCACATCTCGCATTTCATGTACTAGTACGCAGGTAGTTCAACACTGAAGCTTCGCGTCACCGCGCATTTGGCGGAACCGCAACCCTGTCCTTATCGACGTTTTGTGGCAAAGAAGTGAAGGACGATGAAGGAGGCGGCGGGAAAACCAATGAACATGCCGAGAACCAGTTGGATCTAAGCACGAACTCGGAGAGCACGGCTGCTGCTGGAATGTCAAGGTCGATACCAACATGTTTGGGAGGGTGAGTGCACGACGATCAGGGTCAATACTGTAAAGGTACTTGTCGTATGCCATCTCCAAAGAACGCAGCTAGGTCACCGCCAGAGCCTCAAATGCGGCATTAAAGAAGGGTATGGTGAGGAGGAATCGCAACGTCGGCGCAATGGTCTCGTAGTCAACTAGGAGACCAGCAAAGAAGAGGCTATTGGGTATGCTCTCTCCAGAATCCGATGATGCCGAAGTTGTGGAAGTAGGTCAAGTAGTAAAACTTGTTCCAGCTCAGCCGAAACTAAAGAAGATCTCACTCTGATTTAATATATGTCGATTGTCTCCCTCTTTCTGCTCTTCAGCAGAGGAAGACGCAATACTAATATACATTGGCATATGAAGAGCACGCGTGAAAGAACACAGTAATTGGGCAGGTGATGATGCTGTGCCGAGCGCAGACGTTTATCGTCGCTCCTTGACAAAGTAATGCAGATAGATGAAGCTCAAGGTCGTGAACCCAGCAAACATGCCCGCCAACAGGGACACATCCGGCCAGTACCAGCGTGCGCGCAAGCCAAACAGGGAAAGAACTGTTGCTGCAGGGATTTCGATGCTAACGCCAGCCTAGTTAAAAACACGGTTGATCGTCAGCGATATACAAAGCCAAGGAAGAACACTGACCTGCTTGTCAACAACCTGTCAAGTACCGCAACTCATTTACGGCGAGTGCTTCGTATGCCGCATGGAAGAACGATACAGTGAAGAGCCACCGCAACCACGGCGCTATCGACGAGCGATTGATGAGAAGGCCGGCGAAGAGTAGACTATGCAACGATGTAAGCAGGAAGCAGAGTTCCAGGATGAAAGGGTCCTCACTTGAATAGCATGACAAGTGTGCCGACTAGATTGGCAACTCCCACATCCTCAAAGACGATGGCGAGTAAGAGACACACACTGGCTGTCGTGAGGTTGAAAAGAACCTGAGATACTGACGTTAGTCGGACATACGCCGCGAAGAGATAGTTGCACACCAAGACGAGAAGGAACTTCCAAAATGCTTCAACTGTCGGCACAAGTCCAACAAGGCCATAGACGATGCCACCAAACACTAGCGGTGGGACCACTCGAAGCGGGATGATATCGAAGAGAACCTTCGACGAGAAGTACGTGAAGGTTGAGTAGTAGCCATTAGCCCTGCATGGACGTTATGAGCACATAAACATGTAAATAACTCGATATCGACGTACCGCTCGCGCATGAACAGCACACGCTCCTTCGCGAAGACTCCGAGACTTGACAAGCAGGAGAAGGAGAATAGAGCCATTGCGAAGAAGAACAGCCCGAGGCGGTTCTGGAACCCTTCGATATTGTTACTGCAGGAATTAGACGCTTTCAGCATGTAGCCTTTGGTGAAATCAAATAGACGCACCCAACGTGATAGTAAAAGTACCCGGAAATTACTGCGCTAGAAATCAGCTATCATTCTTCATGAAGGATTACAAGAAGACTCACGAGCAATCGCGATCGCTGCGATGTAGTGCGTCGCAAGCAGCGCAGGGTCACGATACAAATTCTTGAACGCCCTGCCGCTGAGGATCCTGAACTGCGTCGCCCAGCTTGCCCTCCTGCGACCTTTAAGAACACCATCATCTTCGCCCTCCATACCTGGGCCGAGCAAAGCGCCGTTGGCCGTAGCCGCTGCAGTGTTCTGCGCATGTGCGATCTCGCGCTTCACGTCGTTCGCGACGTCGCTCTCGGCGTATGTTGTGGCCAGCTGAGCAATGCGCCGGCTAAGAGGGCGCAGCACGGCGCGTTGGCGCGGTGTCGCAGCTCCGGACTGAGGCGGGGTGTTCTGCTGTTCGGCGTCGACAGGCGTATTGTGAGAAGAGCGGGAGAACAGATTCGACGTGCGGCTCGTGAAGTAAGTCGTGATGCTATGCAGCTCAGTGCGTTCAGGCGGTGGCGTCTCGCCAGCACCATCGCGATGATCGATCACGACGGATGTCACAGACCGACCATCAGCATCGCGGTCTGCCGCAACGGTGGCGTCACTTGAGCTCGGTACACTATCCTCATTCTCCATCGTGACATCGACTGCAATCCTGGTGAGTATGGAATCAACATTAGCACATGGTACCCACTCAGATAATCTGCGATGTTGAATCCTGCAGGGCACGAATAGCCAGCATCTGCGAAGAATGGCTGGCACTTTGCCATGTCACCGCTATAAACGACACGGCCCTTGGTGAGGACCAGCAGTTGATCGAACAGCGAGACAATGTTGCTGCGAGGCTGGTGAATCGTGAATACGACCGTGCGCTTGAACTCCCTTGCAAGTCTGTGCAGGCACTGCACAACGCTGAGCGCGTTGTAGGCGTCCAGCCCGCTAGTCGGCTCGTCCAAGAACAGAATGCTCGGGCTAGTCACAAGTTCGCATGCGATGCTAACGCGGCGCTTCTCGCCACCCGAGATACCACGGTGTCCGCCTGCACTGTCGCCAATGCGAGAATCGCGGATAGCAAGAATCCCAAGCTCGTTGAGGGTCTCAAGGGTCCGGAAACGCTTCGCTTCGACGCTCATCTCGCGAGGAAGACGCAGCAGCGCGCTATAGTACACCGTCTCGTAAACGGTGAGCGTACCCATCAGTGTGTCTTCTTGGTCGACGTAACCCGCCGCACGGCGGAAGACGCTGTCGGATACCTCACGGCCGTTGACAAGAACATTGCCCGAGACATTTCCGCGCTTCTGACGGCGGGCGAGGATGTCCAAGAGACTGGATTTGCCTGCACCTGATGCGCCAATGATCGCCAGCAACTGGCCAGGCTTGACAGCGCCGGAAACACCATCAAGTACGTGCCAAGATCCAAGGGTGTAGGAGAGATTGGAGAACTGCAGGCCAGCGGGAACGTGGTCGGCCATGAGCTGTTCATTACTTGGTAACTTGACCCCGCCATCCTGGATTGGGCGAGCAAAGTACCAAAGCACTGGGGATGGATTTTAGATCCATGCGCGCTCATTCAATACCAGAGAAACGCACGTATTAAGGCTAAAATAAAGACTCCAGTTGTAACACCAGCGCTGATCCAGAGTGGCCCAAAGTAATAAGGAGTGGGAGGCGGAGGCTAACGATAGATGAGTTGTCGTGACGGTCTACGAGAGCAATTGGACGTACAATATATCCTGGAAGCTGACTATAGTGAAGACACTCGCCGCCGTCGCAGCTGAGAGTGATGTAGGGATCAGAGAAGATTGAGCTGATCAGTTCGTTCATCGCGTCCTCCTCGAACGTGCACCCTCCACCGCCAGACTTGCACTGGAACCTGGCAGGACCTTTGATCTCCTCTGTAAGGAATTCACTGATGTCTGAAAACATAACATAGATGAGAAGGACGAGCAGAGCGCAGCGAAAGTGTTGACTTGCCGACGCTGCCGTCTTCACCGCACATCATGCGGCCAGGGATACAGTTACACTTGAGCTTCTCACAGTCGTAGCGGGTAGTGTTAGAGCGCACCCCAGCTTCGAGGGTGCTGGTGCATGTGTCGAGACCACAGTAGAAAGACTCCCGGGAGCCGATCCAGAACTGGAACATACAGGTCGCGGTTGCATTGTCGCAACTGAAGGTGACCTGGGGCTTCTTCTCCTTGAGCTGGTCGATAATCTTGGGATTGGTGACGTCGCACATGTAGTGATTGGCAATGACGGTGGGTCCGTTGCGGTAGCAGGTCATATTGGGTGTAGATTCATCGTCATCTTCGGACAAGCTGCTTGGCGGTGGCATGGGACGAATCGAGCCATCTGGTCCACGCAGAGGTAATAAAGAGCCGTCGCTAGAGCGCAGCGGAAACCCTTTGCAGGCAGCATCACTCTTGCACACTGCGCGAGTATAAGGCAGGGACGAGGCGGAAACACTCCCGCTGACCGTTGCAATTAAGGCCGGTCCATCCTTCTGAACAGTCGCAGTCTTCGCCGTCTTTGCGCAGCTGGCGGTTGTGGCCGTCCTTGAGCGAGTCACATTCTGCGGGCAAGGTGCGCGCACGCATACGTCAGTGCGCACGCAGAGAACAAGACCAACCACGAACGAGGTACGAGGCAGTCTATTCCACCCCAACCGTCTGGGCACTTGCATTGGCCATCGTACCGGTTACACTCTGCGAACTGCGGCGCGGCGTTAGCGAGTAAGCCGGTGGTACTGGGTCCGACCGCAGCGCACCTGACCGCAAGTGAACTTGGGTAGCAGACAGTTAAAGCACTCGTCGGCGCCACCTGGCTTCCTCGCTATAGCGCACACGGTCAGTTAGATGGTGAACAGCGGTAAAGCAGATAACGCAGCGTACGCGGAATCAGGTCCTGTGCAGCAGCCACCGTCAGTGGGCTTGAAGGCTGCTGTAAAGACGTTTGACGCACCCGGGAAACATAATAGCTGTACTGGGAGTTATTGGATGCGGCGAGTGCCAGCACTGTTGCTGGCACGCACGCTGTGACAGCGACTGCTGACCACCGCATGAGTCCAAGTCGCGTACGGACTCCGCCGCCGGCTGTCTCCCTCACAATGTTGCGCTCGGGCACTGGATCACAGCACTCGTCGCGCTCGTCCTACCTGCCATCTGCTTCTGGTACATCGTCTGCGTCGGAGTCGTCTTCACACGCAAAGCTTGACGACAAAAAGCGCGAACTCGCAGCGCTCATAGCCCTCGACAACGCAACGCACGGGTTCAGGGAGCGTGTCGAGGCCCATGCCACTCAGCACTCAATCGCGGCGGAAGGTGTCGATGGTGTGCCGGACTCACCGCACATTCAACTCGCTCGATCTAACAACGCGCTACCATAGCACTTGCAGACGTTCTGGCTGCCTGGCAGCAGATGTTCCACATCGTTGGCACATTCAGTGCGTACATACTCTGCATGCGCCCATTTATTTGATCTCAGCCGCTCGGCTCGTGCAGTTGAAGCTCAAGAATCATCGCGACAACGGGACGCTGCGGGTGAACCCCCACAACTCGTCCGCCTCGATCTCGAATCTATACCCACAGCCAATGGTGCCAACAAATGACCTTACCCGCTAAATTACAACTATTTTACTCGCTGTACTCTATTCACATTTACTTTCGGCTCCAGGCTCTTCAATGTACTTTGTGCAGTATCATTCGCAACGTTGGTCGACTAACCGCACGCGGCGAACAGTGGTATTGTGCGATTTGCATAGCTACAGGCGACGATCGTAGCTCATCCAGCCTAGTTGTCGCCAATAACTGTGGTCATTTGCTTCAGTTTTGCCTTCGCATACAATTCCTTTGCAGCTTACCACTGATGGCCATACCCCTGCCACTTCATTTAGCAGACAATAGTGCCGCTGAGAAGCACCACGCAATCCGGCTCGTTCAGACGTTCCTTAATGGGCGGACACACCACAGTGCCGCTGCCGAGAGGGAAGCACGACAGAGGCTGAATCGGACGATGGTGATACCATCTTGTCGGTGGCCGTCGAGGTGCTGGCCGTCGAGGTGCTGGCTGCTGCCGCACCGGTGTCAGGAACTGCGTAGACTGTCACAACGACAGACGCGACCGCGATGAAGAGGCTAATAGTGACGTTGCGCATTTCAACTGAGATCTTTGGGAGAATGACAGTGCGTGCACTTTTTCCAGTCCAATATATGAACCACCGTCGGCATTTCCAAAACTGCGATGGCTCAACACTGTATTAATGTGGCTACTGCGCGGTCGCGCTCTTGGCCACCGGAGTTGCCTTTTTGGCGGCTATTGACACCTGGGGCTGAATTCACAAGGACATTTCGGGGCTGCCGTTCACAGACTAGTTCGCCGCTCAGTCGTTGTCATGCTCGTTGAGGTATCCGCGACGGCTTTTCAGCGGCACGCGACAATACGCTGATCGGTCCTGCAATCTTTCCGGCGCTCATGAAGTTCACTTGGGCGAGGAAACTTGGTCGTAGGCGGGCATAAAAGGCATTCCTGTGTTGTCACTGCTCGAGAAGCACCCTTCAGTCCAACCAGCTACCCGACGATGAACTTGACTATCAAGTACGCTCTCGCCATCTTCCTCGTCGGCATAACCTGCACCGTCGCCGCTCGCCTTCCGGAGGAGCAGCCCGCCGAAGAAATCATCATCCCCGCCGGTTGTGCTCTGCTTCCCAGTGGTACCATCGTCTGTTAATCAGTATGGTGCGCAAATTTACGCTCATAAGTGGCGGTATATCCCGCTAATCTCTCAAGGAGCTCAGATGTCACTCGGTACCGACAAATTGACAGTACTTGCAGTTTCTCAAGTCCATTGTTCGCATCCCATCGGCCATTGTTGAAGTTTTGATGTAATGACTTGAGCTTGAATATGAGAGCCCTTGCTCGGTTTGCAACTATTTTATCAACGAAAATTGCCGTGATTGCCGCAAAATGCTTGTCCAGGCTGCCTTGCACCAGGAAATTTAGAGACCCGAACTTGTGTGTGCAGTGTTTGAGTGGGTTTATTCAAAATAGAGCGGGTCACAATCATCAGGCACTCAATTTAGGTATCATCTGGGATATGAAAAATTCGCGCGCCCCTGCCTTTAGCTTGCTACCAGGCCCAATTTTCTCAGCCTTCAGGTACAGCGCATATAGTTCTGTTGACCGGTCCGCCCGTTTGAAGGGTTGCCCCAGCCAACTTTTGTCCTCTGCCTATATTTGCAGCGGTTGCCAGATTTACCAAAGATTGAACGCGCAACTGCGCAGGCAGCTCTTTCGTCCGCCGCAATATCTGACAGCTGACTGCATATGGCGAGCGGTGGCCTTTGCGGATTGACATCACGGGTGACAATCTCAACTCCACTGTGCTCAGGGGAGGACAGCGGCAGCGCTTCAGTAGTACGTTTGACGCCATCGGCACTTCTAGATATATAATTTGTGAGAATCTGACAATGTCTACACGACCCATCCAATTAATGTGGCTTTAGCGCGGTCGCGCTGTACCATCGGAGTTGCCCGTTTAACTTCTGAAAGTGTCGCTTGACGTTGTCAACCAGTGCTTATAAAATCATAATACCCAATACAAGTACATGTCGGGTTGCCGGTTCTAGACTAGTTCGTCACTCAGTCGTTGCCACGCTCGATGAGGAATCTGCGACAGCTTTTCAGCGGCAGCCGAGATCATATGGTCAGGTGTCTGCGCCCTCTCCAAGATACACAAAGTTCGTCCGAATGAGAGAAGATCTTGCCTCAGAGCGGGGATAAAAGGCTGTCAGCTTTGCCGGTGTCTTCTCACCATTCATCAATCACCCTTCAGCTCATCAAAATGAACCTCGCTGTCAAGTACTACGCTCTCGCCTTCTTCCTCGTGGGTATGACCAGCAGCGCTGTTGCTATCCCACCGGTTATCCCTCCTGCTGGTTGCGCTACACTACCTAGTGGTACCCTTGTTTGCTAATTTGGTATGGAGTTCGAATATCACGCTGTATACTCTTCAAGACTGACGATGCTCGCAGATCTTGGCCACTGCCATTCTTTGACCTCTTCAGCCATCTCGGCTCTATCCCTGTCATGTAATATTGGAGCTAGCTGCTGAATGTGAGAAGCTGTCTCTCAACTTGATTGTGTTCGACCGATAGTACACTGGTCACAAGTACCGATAAGGCTTGAGTAAGGCTCAAGTAAAGCTGTTGACCTTGCTAAAATATTTTAACGGTACCCAAGTACCTCTATCCGCGCCTGCATTGCCTCAATCACGCCCGCGCCCTCCTTCGTTCCACTATCTCAAATGAACTCACACGTTCCAGTGCCTCACGCTGGCATCAGCCATAGAATCCGTCATCAAATTAGACTTACTGCTACCGCTGGTGACCTGTGTGCAGGTCGCTTGGCCTCGAGTGCACCACCAGCCCCTATCCATCGCCCAATTTCTGTCCAAGTGGACTCTATAATAATTATGTTTCCCACCAACGCTAATTATAGGCGCCCCTTCTCAACAGCAAATCATCTTCCTGCCGCTTCCCCTGTACATTCCAATCGTTAGACATGATCTTAATCACATTTGGAAATTATCCGTCTCGTTCGATGTCTGTTTGTGGAGCAGGTCATTCGCGTGTCGCCGACACATGCCAGGGTCTTCCCCTCTTGCCGCCACATTTTAGCGACCGCCGCGAAAATGGAGCCAGGATATACCGTGCCGCCCCCATCTCGTCAATTAGACATTCCATTCGACGCTCCCGGTGCTAGGAAACCATGTTTCACTCACGTCAAAGTCTGGGGTGCCCTGCCGAGCACCGTTACCCCGCTCGTCGTCTTGCATGGCGGACCGGGCGCGAGCATGGACTACTGCCTCTCCCTAGTCGATGTGAACACCCAAACCGGTCGTTCAGTTGTCATGTATGATCAGATCGGCAATGCAAGGAGCACGCATCTACCAGAGAAGAAAGGCGACGCGACCTTCTGGACCGAGGCACTGTGGCTTGCCGAACTCCAGAATGTGCTCCACGTTCTCGGAATCGAGAGCAACTATGCACTTTGGGGATCGAGCTGGGGTGGTATGCTTGCGGCGCGCCATGCCCTGCTGCACCCGCCTGGTCTGAAGCGGCTGGTATTAGCAAGTGCTCCGAGCAGCATCGATCGTTGGCTTGCCAGCGCCAATCGGCTCAGGGAAACACTGCCGTTGCCTGCACGCCAGGCTCTAGAGGAGGGCGAACGCACTGGTCAGCGCGACGCGTCAGAATATCAGAAGGCTATGGGCGACTTCTTTTGCACATTCGGGTGCCGGCTTAGGCCAATGCCCAAGGAGGTTATGGCGAGTGGCCAGTGGAGCGACAAGGACAACACGGTCTGGGAGACCATGAATGGCGACCAGGGCGAGTTTGTGAACAATGGCTTTCTTGCGGGGTGGAGCATTGTTGGGCAACTGGGTTCCATTGAGGTGTCGACGCTTGTCACGAATGGCGAACATGACGAGGCACAGGACGATGTGATCATGCCTTACGTCGATGAGATCAAAGGCGCAAGATGGGTCAAATTCAAGGTACGTGCGAGAGTGGTCTAAACTTGGTGTTATGGCGGCTCTGATGGCCCGTGTAGAATTCGTCGCATATGGCGCATTTCGAAGAGCGCGATGAGTACATGCGCGTAGTGATTGAATTTTTGGAATTATAACATCTCAAAATGCACTTCAAGAGTTTGCCAATGTCGAACAGTGCATGAGAGTGCGTGCTTTGGGTGACTGTGGGAATGAATTCGGCCAAGCTCAAGTTGAGCTCATTATATTCAGCCCGACGTATTACATGGAAGAATAACGGTCGAGACTAGCTATCGGACTGCGGGTCGGTTATCCAGAGGTCAGTAACTACGAGTGTGGTCAGTTTAGATAAATGTAAAGGTATATCTGCGTCACACATACCGACTTAGCAGACAATGGTACCACTGGGAAGCTGAGCGCAGCCCTTGGGAGGAACCTGCTCCGGCTTGAGAGCAACCGCGCCGCTGGTCAAGCCGACGAGGACGAAGGCGAGAGCGTAGTACTTGGCAGCGAAGTTCATTGTGATGAAGCTGGTCGAGCTGAAGGGTGTTTGATGATAGTGATGAGACACCAGTAAAACCGGACTGCCTTTTATCCCTACTTTGAGGCAAGTTATTCTTTCATCTGGGTGGACTTTGCGTGTTTTGGAGAGGACGCAAAAAAAATCTGACCTCGGATGCCGCTGAAAGCCGTCGCAAAATTCCTCAACGTGGCAACGGCTGAGCGCCGAACTAGTCTCTAAAAGGCAATCCGATGTATTCTTGTATTAGGTCTCATCATTCCGGGTTGACAACGTCAAATGTCACTTGAAAAGTTGAATAGGCAACTCCGGTGGTACAGCGCGACCGCGCTAAAACCACATTCAACGGATGGGTCGTGTTGGCATCAGATTTTCGCAAGTCATAGATTTAGAATTACCGATGACGTCAAATGAGTTGCTGAAGCGCAGGCGCTGTCCTCCCTTAACGCAATTGAGGTGAGATCGTCGATTGTAATGACAATCCGCAAAAAGCCATCACTTGCCAGATGCTGGCAATTGTCAGATAATGTATCGGATGAAAGGACCGCCTGCCACACCGTCGCACATTCAACCTTTGACGAATCCAGCACGAGCTGCAGCTATTGGCGTCAGATATAGTTCTGTGGGTGCAGCTTTCACCTGAGCGGAAGTACACATAAGTATTTGTGCTGTAACCGAGGGCTGGGTAAATTGGGCATGCTAGCGGCTTGTGACTAACTCCTGAGCTTCCTCACACATACACATTAAAGGCCGAAATGACTATCTAAAGATCGTAGCCAGTTCTATTATGAATGACGTTTCATCAAATTCTCTAGTACACAGGAGCTTGAGTTCCTCATTTTTTCAGCGCCTGGCAGAGCACGCTGGACAAGCAGTTCAATCATAGTCATTTAAATAATTCAGATCGAGCAACAAATATGATTTTCAGGGGACAGCTCGAGGTATTACATGCTGAACATGGTCCCCAAAATGGCTGATGGGATGTGAAGAATGGAAATGAGCAACTGGGAGTATTGTCAGTTTGTTAGCACAATTAATACTCACGCCACTTGCCGAACTAGCAAACAACAGTGCCGCTGGGGAGAGTGGCGCAGCCAGCAGGAGGAATTCTGATTGGAATAGCGGCGGAGGTGCTAACCATGCCGAGAAGGACGCAGGTGAGAGTGTGTTTGACGGAGAAGTTCATTGTTGAGTAGCTAGTCAAACTAATGAGTGCTTATCGAGTAGTGAGGAGTTTATCGTGACGTGGGTCTGGCTCTTATACCTGTAGTAGTGTTTCCTGTTGAAAGACACAAAACGCTGACAGGAGGCTGTTGTCGGATGCCGCTCAGGAGACATCGCCAATTCCTCAATAAGCATGACAACGACAGACTAGTGAGTTAGTATTAGAAGGTCTGATTCGCCGTGAAAATAGCATTTGCTTCGCACAACACGTGACGGTTTATGAATTGCCTGTGTGACGGGCAGCTGCGGTAGTCCAAGGTGAGAGTCGGGCGGCGCCGCATTGAAGCCACCGCAGGATGTCGCTTCACGGGGCGTTGGACAATCGTAGCTTTGCTGAATTGGAACCGCCGACCGTGTATCATTAATTAGATCGAAGACGGGAACGCGTTGTCTTCCTTCCCAAGACTCAAGGTAAAATGCCTATTATCGCTATCAGCTGCATCGTCGTGGTCGCATCCGTCGTTACCGCGGTCCACACAGGGAATCCCACAGTCATTGGCCACGGCACAGTTCTTTCCATCAATGCTACAGCAGCCAGCATCTCAACAACCCGTGCTACGACGGACAGCGGCAAGATTAATATCCACCATCGTCCAATCCAACCTCTTTCCTGCTTCAGTCTCAATAGTGGTACCGTGGTTGTCCACCGATCAAGGAGCGCTTTGACGAGCCGGACTGCGCTGGTGCTTTTCAGCGGTACAATTGTCTGCTGAATGAAGCGCCATGTGTTGCAACCATGCAGAGCGGCCGTAATCTTTCTCTGCACGAGCGGGCGGGCGAACGGTATCTCATGAAATCTGGATCCTTCATGCGAGGGATCTATCATTTGCAGATTTAACTAGCTTCCGTGTCATATTCCTAGCTTACAGTTCATTAAGCGCACATGGTAGAAACTTTGATATAAGCTAGTGGCATTTATTATGGCTGCAGAACTTGGCGTTGAGCGTGGTACTGAAGTAATGAGTGAACTGCACGAGTTGGGGCTGTGGTCGTCATCAGCTTTCATACCCATGGCCATGATGCCAAAAGAAAAACGCACCCAAAGCCCAGAGGCACTGCTGACAATAGCCGTGAGCTTGTAGTCGCCCGGGCCGTCGTACAGGTCGCTCTGAAAGACGGGGATTTTGACGGTCAGGTTTGTGCTCTACACTGCGTCAGCGTCGGGATAACACGACTTCAGCGCTCTCACAATGTCTGTGGCTTTCAAGGCAATGAGGTCTATATTTTTGAAGATGGGCACGCCAACCTGACTCGGGTCAGGGCCTTGAGCCGGACGAATAACGGCAAAGCTGAGGGTCAGGTCATAACTAATGGAGGGCATCAGCTTTGAAAGATGTAGGTGGCTTCATCCACTGACTAGTTGACCTTAGTGAAGCTAGAAGTAAAGGTGACGCTTAGTGTCGAGGTGGAGGTCGCATGGTAGGTGCCCACGAGTGGGACGATGCTCTGAATGAAGGCCGAGACAAATGGCAAGACACAGAGGGCAAGAAATGCTGTTTTCCAAAGGGCCATTTCGTACAGAGGCTTGGGATGAGCGGTTTGGGTGCCGTCAAGAAGAAAGGCCGCAAAGGGCCGCATTGCACCAGACGGCTGGCTTTTATTCCGAGCGGTCGAGCGGGATAGAAATGATCTCAATTGGCCGCAAGTTATCGCCCTGTGCGCGGCAGGCTCGACACGTGTGCAGCATGGTCACACCGTGCTGTTGTACAGCCCAAACCCGCAGATGTAAATGAAGCAATGGCGCCGGGTCTATTCTGGAGTGGCCTTCAGCGAGTCTAGCCGCAATTGCGGGGTGGTAGAGCGGACGTGCAGGGCCGCATCGAGTTGGGAATACAAAGGCAATCATAGCAGGTCGCACTGGTGGGGCATAGCAGATTGTCAAGCGCGAAGATATGTGACAAATGCAGGTGTGTCGGAAATTTGCCGAGGTGTCGCTCCTCCTCGTTGGCATTGCGCCGATTATAGCTTCAATTGGCATCTGATGAGACGTGAATTTTCACGTATACATACACATATAGACGGTGGGCACGTATGTGTAGTTCTTATCCCAATGCTCCGGATACACCCGAGCTCACTGCGAGATGGTGTAGACTTATGAACTATTAGCACGGGCTGCATCATAGCTCTTCATGGAGTCACTCACCACTAGCACCAGCGCCAGGCTTTGTTGCAAATACATATTGACCGAATGTCTCGTCGTCCATAACCTTGTACGCCTCGTACTTCTCCCGCAGCTCCTTGATGAACCCGGTGACCTTGTCCTTCGGAACAAGCGAGACCGTGCAGCCGCCCCATCCGGCACCCGTCAGCCTGCTACCAAACGCGCCGGCGCCCCGTGCAAGACCCGTCAACTCATCAAGTCCATCTGCAGAGCAGTTGAACAAGTCCGCGCAGGAGCTTTGGGATTTGTTGAACAACGCTCCGAGCTGGGTCAGACTGTCCGATGAGTCGCCAGACGCGGCCTTGAGACATAAGTCACGGAACTGGAGCACACGGTGCGCCTCAGTAAAGACGTGCTTCGCGCGCTTGTACAGCTGGTAGTGCGTGGTCTCGACTGAGAAAAGCCAAGTCAATTAGCCGTGTAGAAGCACAGTACTGCGAGGTCTTACCCTCAAATCGCGACATGTACAGGTCGTTGAATTCGGGCGCGCTGAGGCCGGATACTTCAATCATTTCGTCAAGGGTGTGGCCAGGATCGGAGTCATCGCCTACCGCCGAGGGCTCGTCCTGCAGTTTCAGTCCATCGACATGCTGCAGAATCTTCTCTAAACCCTCCTTAATTTGCTCGGCCGATGGGTCGGTGTACCCTAGCCAGCGATCCAGAACCTCCCGCAGCGTGATGCGCTCGTCTTTGCGAACTTCCACGCCTAAGCGACGAGCGAGAACGCGAGCGGCCGCCAGCGTTTCAACGACACGCAGGTTATAGTTGGTCTTGCTCGTGATATGCTTTTCGGCTGTGAACATGCTGTGAGCGATGACGAGGTCTGCGCCGGCGGGAAGGGCGATAGGCTCCGCCTTGAGCTTTGGGTAAAACGATATGTAAAGCGCGCTCGTCGGGTGAGACGGTGGAATAGCTGAAGCGGCTTGGTCCATGCCGCCACTGTTGACGCCAACTCGGCGCTCATTCTCCATTGCGATCTCGACGAGCTTGCCGCGAGTGACATTGGCAAGTTTGCCGTTCATATGAAGGAAGGCGATTGTGGACGCGACGACCATGGCAGCACTACTGCTCAGGCCTGAGCCACCTGGGACGGTGCCAACAAAGAGCGCATCGAAGCCGACAGGCTCTGCGTCGTTTTTGGCGAAGAAATGATCGAGCACGCCCTGCGGAATGAGAGTCCGATCGCGTCAGTGGCGAGCCGAGGATTTGCATGTGCCCCTGAACAGATTCAGGATGCGCACGCACGTAATATCCGGCCTTGACATAGCTCTCCCACCGGAGCTGGCTTTTGTCAATGTCGAGCGACCACTTGCCGTTCGCATCGCGCTTTGCAGTAAACTCCTCCGGCTTGTATTTAGGATCGAGGTTTTGAAGACGGATGAGGCCAGGCTCGGATTTGCGCGGGGCACACGCGATGAGAAGGTCTGGCTCGATAGCGGCGGGGAGTACGCCAAAGAATGCGTAGTCGATGTGCTCGCCTGGCAACGGTCAGTTGCGCTGGCACTAGAAAGTGTAGGGCGAGAGGCGCACCGATGAGGCTGGAGAGATGCAGTGATAAGCTTCGATTGCGTGCGATGGGAAACTGCCCAGCACTCACTTGACGCGACCGGGTGCGCGATAGATGTGTGTTGGTTTGGTACCATAGCGGGCAGAAAACTCGTCGGCAAGCTTGACAAACCTTGGACTAGGCGAACATCCATTTGGGATCAGCAGGGATGAACACTGGGATTGTTGGCGTACTCACGTGTGTTTGAGGTATGTCTCCGGGAAGATGTTGTCGAGAGAGTCAACGACGGGGATCGGGAGGTCTGCCATTACGCCGAAGGGGAAGAGGACAAAGGACGAGAATACTCACGTGCCCGTGCATCTGTTGCTTACGCGTGGGAGCAATAGCGATGCCGGAAGACTCCGTCGCTTCACCTCATCCCACGATGCCTGTTGCCACGATCCAGCTCGACACCCAATACCAGCCTCCTGTTGCGGCTACCGTGAGTCCTGACTACTACAGACTCTCAACGCTGACCACTTTGCGACTAGATCTCAACGCGCGGTCTCGCGCTGCACCAATTCATCGTGCAATATGAAGGCAAGACCCATGATATCGTGGTCGGTCCAGAGCAAGTCGGTGGCTTTGCGCTCCCCGCACACAAGGTTGTCCACCTGCTGTCTCGCCCGATCATGTGCTGAGCACTCAAGCATCGCAGTACCAAAATGTTGTTATCGGCCGATACTCGAACCGCCTCCCAGTAGGCGAATATCCCCTCGACAAGGACGGTGCGACGGCGAAGCTGAAGACTCAGCCCAACGAGAGTCCGCGGGTCTCACTGCACGGCGGACCAACTGGCTTTGACCAGCCAGAATGGTCGCTGATCGAGCTCAAGGACGCAGACCCCTCACTCTTCAGCTCAGCAGAACGGAAGAACCTCGGAGATTTGCCTGAGGGGAGCGCGGCACTCTTCAAATACACCTCCAAGGACGGCGACCAGGGCTTCCCAGGCACACTGGAGGTGCAGGTGCTTTTCGTGGTGGTGCCCGCAGAAGCCACCGGCCCTGGCCCGAACGCAGCGCAGCTTGCTCTCGGCAGTTTGGCAATTGTCTATCGTGCCAAGGTTCTGCCTGGCACAAATGGGTCCAGGTCTGTGACCCCCGTCAACCTTACGCAGGTGTGAAGTCCGATCCACGACTGCGCCTGACGGCTACTTGCTGATATGCAATGCAGCACTGGGGCTTCAACCTGGACGCATCACTGCTGTCGTCTGCTCGCCAGCCTATGACTGACGTCAAGGACCATGTCCTCTCTATGAACGTGCGCTCTATGGTATTGTCGAGTCGTGAATCTTGGGCTGACTGTGCATCTAGGCGGCTAGCACCATCGAGCTGGACAAGGATGCTCTTGCAACTGGCATCCTTGTGCCTGTCCAGGAAACTCCGGAGCATCAGCACAACTCCAAGCCGATCGGCGACCGCTTTCCTGAGAAGGGATACGGTGCGTGTGGCAGTCTCCGACTGGCGCGACACTGAGCGTCGTCCGCTCCCGAATCTTCTCTTTCTCATTGACAGACTCCTTCTACGTCTTCCATCCGCAAGAGAACTATACAAGCCCGCTTCGCGTGCTGGCTTCAAACCTGGAGAGCCTCAACGTCCTCACAACAAAGGGTGTCCTAAAACCGTTCAAGCAGGAAGGCGCCGCCAAGCCGCTTGTTGAGTTGAGCTCTCCGAAGAGTGGCCTGACGACGAGGTTTACGTCGAACCGTGAGTTCCGCGCTCCCATCGAGGTTACACTGGCTGAATGTGAATGACTTGGCGCTGATGCCTGCGTTTGACCTCGGTGCGTCCTGCAGAGCCTGGTGTTCAATTCTACAGCGGCTACTTCATGGACGCCGAGGCCGAGGGTAGCAGGAAACGGATTCACGGCGGCAACGGCACAGTCGGTCAGGGCGACGGTTATCCAAAATATTGTACGTCAATGACGGTTCTGCCATCCTTTCTATCCAGGCTCACTTTTTGCGTAGCCGCGGCCTTCCTCGAGTTCCACGAGCTCCTCGCGGCGTGGTTGCATCCGTACTCGACGTCGGCAACGGACACACTGTTGACGAGCGACACCGTGTATAACAACTTTGTCCGCGTCGACATCCTCACGCAGGTGCAGCAACAGCCCACGGGTGCTTGATTGCCATAGACCTCCGACGGCTCGTGCTAGTTACGGCGCGTATTTTGTGCTTCATCAATGGCCTTTGTGCATATATCCGAGCGAAATGAATGTCGATTACTGCAGGAACGGAATGCACGGATAGAACAGAATGATGATGTTGTCGATACCGTGCGAAAAGCCTAACGTCCGACTGAGGGCGGACGCATAAGGAGAGACACGGCTTGAGTGCCGCCAGAACGCTTTCCCTCTCCCAACGTTCCACGTTGAAATTGTATACCGGAACTTTAAAATTATATGTTAAAACACAAGGGCTTCTAAATGCGCTCGTTATGCAAGCCTTGTGCGCACTTCAAACTTCGGAATGGCACGCGTCAAGAGATGAAGAAGGGCTAGTGTTTGAACGCGCACCGGTCATATCTTTTTCAGGCGCTGTCAACGCTCCTCAGCCGAATTACCTTGCTGAGATCCTGATCCATGCCCCACGGTGAGACGCACTTGCTCACTCGGTAGTTCATAAATTACCGTATGGCTTGGCACGGAGTACATTTGCTATTTCCACTAAGGGCTGCGCGGCCGGCCGGGGTTGACTTGTGGCGTGCATATCTCGACAACGCCTCAACGGCTTTCAACGAAAAATACATCACTGTAATCGGGAACACTGGGGCATCGTTGCCATATAATTATTCTTGGACAATTTAAAGACATAATTTTTGCTGTTTTGGCAGCACACGTGTCGAGTCAGTCTCTACCCATAGAAACAACATATAAAGTTGAGAAATACTATTTAGAGAGGATATGCTGGTATATGATGCGACATGGGGATGTGGTGGTGGAGAAGCAGGATGCCCACTCACCCACCATAGCGACAGACAAGCTAAAGGGCACAAGTAGCTCATTTTCATGCCTCCTGGATGTTTGAGAGAGTGAGTTAGTGTTTGATAAGCTTGCCAGCTTTGCAACAACAACGTTAGGGTTGCTATCATGCAGTACGAGAAAGCTGTCATGCGAAATTGACAGATACAAACAGTGAGCTGCGCAACCGTGGTCTGCCGAGATCACAGACTGTCTGCCCTGGCTGCGGAGCGATTGCTTGCCGCGGTTCGCGTTTTCCTGAAGCGGAGTACATGCCCCTGTACATACTGCGCAAGATCTCGCCAAGCCATCGATGAACGTCTTTGCTCCTCGTCGATGTCTGGTTGCTAAGTAACGTGCTTCCTCCTTTCACTTTTGGAACAGGGTCGGCAATTGACCTTTATGAGGTTTTCTGTTATGTTTCCTTCCGGTGTTTTCCCGGCCAAGTTTGTACGATATGACGACCAAAGCCCTGTTATAACTTGGTCCCCGAGCGAGATACAATCTATGAAACTATTCGCTGACTCGGGCTCGAAAGATCGTTATGATTCTACGGTGTGGAAAAATACTGTGCCTTGGGCCACATGCGTAGAAATAGAATCGGTGTAGTTGATATCGACAATGAGTGGGACAACGCTCGGTTTTGGGGTCTCAGTCCCATCGTTGCCGTGTTCAGGTTGTTCATCGGAGCGGTTACTCTTCTGCTCATCCTGGTAAAAGAAAACGGCAAGATCGGCTTCTAGTACATGAACGAAACACGCGGAGACATGGCATACTCTTTGCACTGCCGGTCAAGTTCCTTCTAGGTTCAGTGCGGCCCCGCTTTATCTCCCAAAATCTGACCAAACTACGAGCGACGACATAAACATCACGGAACGGACTACGCCGTAGTATCACAAGCCAATACAGACGCCGCACAACTCGATCCCCGTACCAAGAGATCACGGATCATCCCCCCGCCGGCGGGCTAGTTTGCACTTCTGCATTTCCGGAGGCGTAGATGGACAACAAGCCGAGTTTCAAGGTCACAACAATCCCTGAGTAGCTCTGACAGAGATGTAACCCGAGGGTACTTCTTTAGGGTCAGTTGTGCGGTTTAGGGGCTGCAACATTCAGTCAACCACCGCCATCTGTCAATACCCCTCGAACTGCATGACTTGCGCAAACAAGCCCCTTGGACGTCTGACTCGCAGCAGACGCCTAGAAATGGCTTCTCGTCCGCTTTATTCTGATTTTTTCCTCCCACAACTTTCATTTCCTTAGTTCCGTAGTTCGTTTCCCATGACGGAGTTCGCTGTGACCCTCATGACGCACAGAGTGCAACATCCAGCTCTTGCGCTCAACACAATTTTGACTTTCAGTCTTCTTTCCGTTGTTACTCACTTCATCTCTCTGACTACGGCTAAGTTTGTGCTGTATGACGATGATAACCCTGCGATAACGTGGTCGCCGAGCGCAATACAGCCCACGGAATTGTGCATAGGCAACCCAAACAGGCCTTCGTGTGACGGCTTTTGGTGGTCAGTGACTCTCACGCATCATTTACCCAGGCGTAGTTGAATTTATCACAGGTTAGAAAGCAATAATGAAGACAGCGGTGCCTTAACCCACCAGAGCTGGGGTCCTGACACGTCATTCTCATTCAGTTTCAACGGTGAGCAACCAGACAGGCATTGTCACATCCCTACTTACTCGCGAAACCTCCGATTAGGCTCGTCGTTCATGATCGTCGGTCCACGGATGTGGATCGGAGCTAATGGTACCGTCACTGTCGATGGGACCATGTCCGGCTCGTTCTCGACGCTAGGCGGTGGGCGGGAAGCAAAGCAAACTCTATATACGCAATTGGAGTTGGACGAGACAAAGGAGCATACCGTAGTTGTTGCCTACGATAACAAGACGTACGGCAAAACGCCCGAAACTAGGCGGTACTTGGGAATTGATTACGTGCTGGTAAACCAGACATCTGCAACGGGGTGCGTGACCAGTTAAATTGGTCGCCGTATTGAACTCACCCAACTACTCGACTTGCAGTACATCAGCAGTAACGGAATCTACCGTCACTGTCACCGTCTCAGCAACGGCGACAACAGAGTCACCAGCAATGAGCGGAACTTCGCTCGGTGTCGCAATTTCGATCTCTATCAGTTCCGTGTTGATCATCCTAGCTGCAATAATTCTGTTCTTTCGCATGAAGAGAAAGCGGCGCAAGGCTCGTCTTGATTTTTTTGCACACACAGAGATCCCGTCAAGGCAAACTGCTTATCCCCTCGTCTCCGAGTCACATTGGTTTGTTCCAATCGAAGGATCAGCTCCACCCACCGATTTCGCCCCCACAGTCGCGCCATATACCGCACCGACAAGAAGCGCCCCGGAGGACGAGCCTGTGCCGCCGTATCGCAAAGCCAGGATTTAGTGTCGACGGGATAAACTTCAGTCTGGACAATTTCGGCCCTTCCTCTGATGCATTATTACTGGGCTATATGTAGAATTTATTCCTTGAATTGTCGATCTAAATTACTGGGAGCGAAAGTTTACGTTGGGCCGAAATTGTCGTCATGACATGTCCTTGGTGTCTCAACTCGCCGGGCTTGCCTCACCCTTCTACTCATCTTTATCCGAAGAAAGTAGCACGAGAGGTTTTTTACATCAGCAAAACACACAAAACATACTGCGTGCTCGTTCGCATCACTCCTGTTGTTCCTTCTCACTTCGGAAGGTTCAGACTTGCTAAGTGCTTTCTCTCCCTAAGTGTACCGCGACAACACAAATCTCATTAAAGGACCCGCGTCACTGTATCTCATCTTAAATTATGATAATTCAGCAGCCCAATCTTGAAGTATTACCATATTGGCTCGCAGCGGCCCATATGCTAGAAAAGAAAGCAGAAGTGGCGACAGGGAAGATAGGGAAGATGGAGGATGTCAGCTGGTCCCAGGCGCTCAATGTACGCCGAGACACACAAACTTCATGAAGGAGCTGCCTATCTAACCGCATCCATATATAGATTTTTCTTGCTCAGATGGCTATTTAGAATTGCAGGACAGCGGGCAGGACACAGGTTTGCGGCTGAACATTGTTCAGGAGACATCGCCCATTTCTCAGTCAGCTTTGTTTTAACAACTGAGCGACAAGCTGGTCCGCAAAAGGTGCCTCCGACATGTCTTGGCGTATCCTGTCCCGAGTTTCATTGCCCCGGTAAACAGAGATCGGACACGTGAATCCTCACCGGAACAGGCAATTCCGGTGGCGAAAGTGTGGAAGGTGTGGCGTGACTGGACTGAAGCAACCCAAATAGTGCCTTGAGGCGACTCTATTTGCTGATGTGCTGGTTTAATTAGTCCGGTATGCGGCTGCAAAGTCACATCTGTGCTACAAGATCTGTCAACATAAAGTACTCATCGGCGAAGCAGCAGGCCAGCGGCGATCTAGTCTTATAAGTATGCGGCCAATATCTCCTTGACAATGGTTCCAGGGGATCATCGCTTTGAGTATAAGAACGACCAGCCTAAGTGTCGGCATCATCATCATTCCATCAAGTCAAGTACGAGAGCTCTCGATGCGGAACATCGCCTCCAGTTTTATCCTTGCCGTTGTTGCAGTCATCGCCGTAGTCGACGCCGAGGAGGCAGCCTCTGGAGCAACCTCGGCCAGTACTTCTGCCACCGTTACGTTCCGCTGGCCACCGTTCACGTTTACTCGCACCATCGCCCCCCCCTTGACCCTTAGCCCAACTGCCACCGCCACACGCCACTTCCCAACGTTCGCAACCCTCCCAAAGTTCACAACCTTTCGACCATGGCCTACGACTATCCCGGTTCACTGCCATGCGACTGCCGGGGGTGTCATTAAGTTCATTGTGACTGAGAGATTTTCTAGCCAGGCAAGTGCCACGTTCCGCCAGCATCCTTTCCGAGCATCTAGCTGAATCGAGATCGTTAGGCGTCGTGGAACCTGCCTCATGGAGCTGAATTTCTGACCTACACTGTTGCATATGAGTAGTTGTAGAGATTAAAGTTGAAATCGTCTCTGACTGACGAGAACAGTCGAGCCAGCCTTGGCAAACTTATCGCATCCCAAACACCAATGCAAGAACTAAAGCTATTTCCGGCTACGGCCTGGGAGAGACCTACCGTAGATGCAGCAAGACTGCAAACTCAATTTATGACAATGAGAAAATCAGTGGTAGATCCAGGGCTAAGAAAGCAGAAGTGAGCAAATGAAAAACTCTGCCAGTAAATATGTTATTCTAGAGAATATGGCTGGATTTGTCCGAGCAGAGAAGTTTGGGTGAATATCAGAGCTCATGCGAGCTCATGCACACCATCCTGAAGTACTGTACCATATTTCAGTGTCAGTATACAGGCCCGAATATACTAGTTGTTCAAATGTACCGCTATATGAGCCGACGGGAATGATTTTTGGAGGTGAAGGCGTTTTGACATTGTTTTCGCAGTTCGCTCGGGGATGGGATTCCATTCGAGAGCCTTTACCTGTCGAGCCTAGTCTTACGACTCAAAATGTCGCAGCGAAAAGTAGAAGATATGGTCAGAAACATAATATTTGAATGACTCAGTCGCTCTAGTACAGTGCAGACCAGTATAAACTTGCAACTATCCGCGGGCCACACAACGATCATCGTCCTGGCGAGGGCGAAGACTAAGGGCATAATAGCAAAAGAAGACCGAATCATGGAGAGATTTCCGGGTTTGGGTCGCTGAGCAATGAAGGGTTCGAGATCTTCGTTAGTTTAGGTTCCGGCTATGACACAGCGGACTTGCATTGCCTCGCAGGTCACATCGCTGATGTGACCATGAGCAGCAATGTGATTGATTTGTCATGCTGAGTCAGTCACACGCATGCCTTGTCTTTGATTTAGCATTGTGGATACGGGTAAAATTGAGTACTTAACTAAACATGGAAACCACAGATCACAGAGCCGTGGCTTGCTAAAGCAGGTTGTAGGAATGTTGGGCGAATGGGCACACGTCTCAGCTTTAGCACCTCGTTAGAGTTAAATTTTTATATCGATGCTAGTAGCAGTAATGTCGTTTGATTGGAGTAGTTTTAGTTACCCTGGGATTACGGCAGTGTCAGACATCCTCCATGCTATCTAAATATCGCAGATGTATTACAAAACCTGACTACAAGATCTTGTCATTGTCAAGCAATGGTTTCAGCCTTGTACAAATGGGCGCTGGCCAAGCTCTGTGTCCCGGCTGTGAGGAACTCCCGTCTGTCTGCTGTAATCAACTTTTTGGGGGTTCTCAGGAACGAATTCCTTGAGATTTAAGGAAAATACGATGACCACAACAATACTTATTTCCCGTAAAAGTTAGTTAGAGGTTGAGCTTCTAAAGGCATACGACGCACATTTCAGGCAGAGCCAGGGCACACCAGAACGCGGCGGCGGATCCTGACCCTGACGCACGGTATGCCACCGCAATGCGATATGCAGCGATTACGGCGAGGACGAGTCCAATCACGCAGTTGACGTAGACGGCACGATTCGGCAGGCTGTGTTGTTGGCTGAACCAGAGCAATGACCCGATGCAGATACCCGAAACACCTGTAGAGGATTAGGTCAGAAACATGGACGTTCAGTATTGGGGCGGCCTGTTGTTTCGCGCACCGAGGAGCACAAATGCAGACGCCTTGCGCAAAGTACTAAGCGTGTCGATAGCATCTTGGACTCCGTTGATTGCATCACCAGTTTGTGTCGCACCGTAGATGCTCATGATAACTGTGGCCATGAGCGCGAGGTCCAAAAGTCGAAGTACGATGCCCAATGAATCACGATGGACGGGCTGGTTGCGTCTGTCATAACTCGTCGGTGCCGCGCGTGGGACCCAGTTGGTCAGTATCTTTCGAGTCTCGGCAACAAAGAGTCGGTAAAGCAGCACAGTAGCTGAGCTGACAAGAACAGTCTCAGTGGCTGGCCGAAGAAGTCAGTAGCTGCTGGGAAGTCTGTGAGCGCAATTGGTCATACCAATCAAGCCTATGGACAGTTTGGCCTTGGCGAGATAGGCACGAATGGCCCATGTCGCAACTCGAAGGACGACAAATATGACAGGCTGAATGAGAGCCATGCAACGCGTTTCGCGTGAAGCACCTCTCCAAATTGCGACGGGAAGAAGAACGATGTACGCGATGGTGAAGATGATAGACTATTGAAGCTTCAGTGGCTTCATCCTGTTTGGAGGATACGGAATAGCTCGCTTACAGGTGCAAAATCTGCCGAGGTGGGAACGATGCCAAGGCTGGAGTTGTGAGTGGACGACATGATTCGGGAGTCGTGGGGGATGATATTCCTCCGAACAGCCGCTGCCCCACCCTTATATATGACAACCGAACAGAGGCGCCGGTAGCGTAAGCATAAATCCTCGTAAACCCGCGGACCGATGCGAGGCCTGCTCTGCATCCGACTCCGGTACCCAAAATCTAAATTTAACTCCCGGCGAATATTGGGAGAAGCCGCAGTCACATTAGAGGAGACTAGAAACGGATGAAATTGCACAAAAGGAGCCCCAAATTCATCCGTGGAGAACGTATCGCCAGGTTTAGTTCATTGATCAACAAAGCGTTTCGAAATGTTCGTCCGATTAGGTTCCGGCTTCGTTTGCACCCGGGTTGCATCGCCTCGTGGGTCATATCGATGATGCGGCCGTCAGCAACCAGCTCTGATGGCTTAGTCATGCTGACTCAGCTCGTTGCACTCCGCGGTTGAAGAGCGCTCTTCCGTAGACTCACTTTTCGAACCCACAGCTCTAATCAATCTGGTTATTTACCGAGAAAATTTGAGTCTTAGAATATTCGTAAATCTCTCTCAACTTGAATTTCTACATTCAAACCCCTTTTCGTCGGCCGAGGCGTCGCGACGGGCCTGGTCTTCGTTAATAAATTGATATATTGATGGTGAATATGTACTAAAGTCAAAGTGCACGTAATGCAGGCACCAATTGTTGTCATTCAAGTTCAAACGAACACCAAGCGATCACGAGTATATATTGTTTCCGCTGCTGCCGAGTTGAGGCCCCTGTGCCTGGGCCAGATACCGGCCCGAGTGTGCCAGGTTTGGTGGCCTGTCACGGCAATGAACCTCGGACAGGCATCTTTAGTCACAGCAGACAGGCAGACAGGCCGGCCGAGGCATGATGCCAGCCCGACCTATCTGCCCTGCAATCCTGATTCCTGAGGCTCACCAAATCGTTGACACTCGTCAGGTCCCCGCGCGTGAAGCGCTAGCCAGCGCTTCGATGTCGGGTCTGTGAGACCCAGAACCTCAATGTTTCATCCGAGCAGGCGGGCAATGTGCCTGCAAGTTGCCGCGCTCAGGCATGCAGGCTGCGGCGGCAGTCAACCCCCCCCCCCGACGCGCTAGTTTCGGAGAAACCGCGCACGCGCTCGCGTGACTCGCGAAAACGATGGGGGATCGTGCTTGGTAGCTTGGCCATGCAGGCGGAACAACGGCCTGAGAGAGGGGGAGGGCGTGATCGGGAGTGGCAGGCATAATTTTGACGGTTCGGCCTCTCGAGGAGATGTGCCGGACCGGGAACGCGCCAACACAACACCCAGAATTACCGGCCATCACAGCTCATCACACGACGCGCTGATCAGCCCCATGACTGTGACAGTAAGCGATGCAGGCTGAGTTTAGGTGAGGTGAAACAGGAAATGGCGCAGCAGGCAAAAAAACTCATCACCAGATACAGCATCAAGAATCCCAGCCGATGTTCCGTGTTTGTAAAAAAAACCTCATCGATGTTCGTTCGACACGCGAGAAAGCACCAGAGCCAGGGAATCCCGTCCTAGACTGTGACTCCGGGTTTATCGCAGGGCCATGTTTCAAAGTGTGCTTCCGACGCGACAAATTCTCACTGCCACGGTCATTCACACAACTCTCTTAGAAATGTCACGTCTAGCGGATCACGGCACACTCACACACACGATGCCGGTCTGACACGAAGATGGATTGATCATTTTTTGGACCGAAACATGAATAGAAAATCCTAACTTTTGTTCTAACCTCCACAGTTGAAATGAAAGGCCTATTTTTCCGCCCTGGTGTGAGTAGATATACCCTGGGGTGCCTCGTCCCTGTCCATGGCGGCGCGATAAGTGAGATTAGGCCAAGCGAAAAGCAGAACAAATGTCAAAGGACCTATTGTTTAGCGCTGAACCCTGCCGATAGTAGTGCAATGAATCACGATCCTGGGAGCTCGTGAGGCTCTAACGTGCCGTATCCATGCATGGAATGCCTGAGCTCGTCATCTTGCGCCATGGGGTCAGGCGACTCACCATCTCCGCGCTTGCACCGCCACGGGCCTATCCAAACTCCCAAGGAGGGAGTGGAACGTGCGCGGGATCAAACTACCCGTGAAACCAATCAACGACTCCACTCAACACTGGAGATTTGGAACGCGAAAGTCGGAGATTGACGGTGTGGTTGTATGTGGCAATGATCACGCGATGTATATGGGGTGGTGGTGGAGGTGGTCAGCTGAAAAGTCGAAGCGCGATTAGCGTCAAGGTTGCCTCCAACCGCCGGAAGTCACGCCTCGTTTTACGGTCTCATAGGTGGGGGGTGACCTCAGAGTTTCGGCAGCACGAGGTGCGAGTGTGGGATAACCGTACACCCAGATGCAGCCTGTTTTGCCGCGAAACCAGTGATCGAAAAAGTAACCCCCACGCCAGCCTCCTGTGCATGATAGATAGATAGATTGCCGGGGCGGGTCGCAGCATGTGCAGAGGGGGGGATTGACACATCTCAACCGCAAAGACGCAAAAAGAGATACCCACCCCAGGTCTTGAGGGGTGATCTGAGATAAGTAAGTCGCGCGCGCGCGGGCGACATGGGGTTCTCGCGATCCATGGTCCGGCTAAGCGACGACGGCAACAGCGACGGCGATGGCGACGCCATCATGTATTTTGTTGCCGGCGCGCGCGGAATTGATACACGGAGATTGTATGTTCTCACGAAACTCGAGGAAGCGGGGGTGGCGGAGCGTCGAAGCATTGGGCGATACCGCCACCCCCCGCCCCACCGCCCATCGCCCGCCCACCGGCAGTCAGGTGAGCGGGAATGTATACATACTCTTTGTATGGATGGCTCAGCATCAGGGGCCACTGCCGTCTCGCTTACTGAAGCGTTGGTTGCGGCGTGGCACGTGTGCCGCTGCAAGATGCAAGGACTTTTTCATATAGAGCATCGGCAGTAAGTTTACACAAGAATGTATGTTGTATGTTATGTTACAAGCCAGAACGCTGAGGATCGCGGTGCCGCTTGTCCGTCTGACACCAGTTTGTTGTTGTTGTTGAAACTTGAGTGTAGAGAGAGAGAGAGAGAGCGCGCGGAGTGGTTCGGGAAGAGGCTGCGGCCGCGGAGGACAGTTTGTCGCGTGACGATTTAACGGCAGGGGGCGTAGGGGGCATTCGGGGATGGATTTTGATGGGCATGGGACCTGAGAAAGAGAGAGCCGACAGGCGGACATGAGGCAGGGTGTGGGGTTGGGTTGGGTTGGGTTCCCTCTCCCCTCGTTCCCGCGTGACCAGGACTTTGGGGAGAGTGTTGAGTGAAAACAGGCGCGCGTGGAGGACGATGAAAATGAATGGCAGGTGATCGTCGAGCGATCAACGGAGAGAGAGGAGCACAAGGTTTGTCAGGAGGTGGTGGGTGGGGTGTGTCACGAGGGTTGGTAGCCCTGCAGTGCAGTTGTAGAGAGGAACAAGAGTCGGTCGTAGCGGATTAGAGAGTGGATGAAATGAAAGATTCTGGTGAATTGTTGGTGGATTTGGTTGTTGGGCACGTGGTATGTACTCAGGTGACGGGGTTACCTCGCGCGGCAGCGGACCGAACGGGTAATAGCGGGAACAGTTCGGGCGCATGAATCTTGAGCGGGCGGGTTTGCCGTCAACGCTTCCTTTTCCTCTCCTTTCGACTGACTGCGCCTGTCTTGCGTCGCGCCGCCGTCCGTCGGCTGTCCACGCTCCCCTCCGCGCGCGCACGCACGCACGCTCTGTGCGAAACCCTAAAGCCCACTTTGCAACACCCGCAGCGGCTCCTGTCTTTGCTTCTGCATGGAACCCACCCCGCACGTGCTCAACGTTGCTCTGGACCGTTTCGACTGCTTTGACGATGTGCATGCCCTCTGGCATGGTGCGCAGTCTCTCTTGTAGATCGTTGTTGTTGTTGTTGATGCTGACTGGATTATCCAGTGTTTACGCGGTGCAAGCATGCTATCGACGACGGACAGCGACTCGAAAACATGTCATGGCGGCTGTGGAACCGGCGTCTTTCCACTTCGTCTGGGTGGTCTTCGGCGTCCTCTGCGTCATCGTGCCCTTCGTTGAGTTGTGACTCGAGCAGCGAGGAAAGCTCCAGCTCGTCGTCGTCTATCGCGCGTTCAAGGCCCAAGACGCGCGGCGGACCTGGACTTCATGCGCACGCGCTCGGACCCGCTCGAGCCAGCCGACCGGTGATTTCGTCGTCGCATCCGACTGGTCAGGTCACTCTTCGCCCGACACTCGAGCCCCGCTCCATCTCCCAGCCAGCAGTAGTCTCCCTGCACGCTGGCAGGTTCATCCGCGAGCTCTTACCCAACAGACTCGCTCTTGCATCGCCATCCTCGTCACGTGCATCTATCAACTCATCATCTCCCGCGCGACGCGTGGCAACTCTCGTCATGCACTCTACCCCGCCTTCTGCGAGTTCAACAGGTGCACCGGCAGTCTTCGTCCTCGATGCAACCCCGCATCCGACCCCGCCCGCAACTCCACGCATGCCAGATGTCGACGCTCTCACTCGTCCCTCCATTCACGCTGCTGCCACTGCCTCTCCATCGTTGGCGACATTGCGCGTGCCCGACGCTGCATCTCGACCCCACATCCCAGCCCCTGCTCCCGTCGCTGCTGCCACGATCAATTCAACGAAACGCTTCTACCTTAGCGCAGAGACCCCTCAGCAGTCGCCGGATTCTACAAGCACAAGCAGTGGCACTGGCACTGGCACCACTGACACCGGCACGACTCCCAGTGCAAGCGGTCACCTCCGTCCCGTGGTCTCCGATGCACATGCACATCCATCCGTGCATGTCCGTGATCCTGCTCCTGCACTCCCGTCCCTCCCCGCTCCGCCGCCGCGCAACCCTTCCCGATCACGATCTACCGACGATTCTGCCATCGCTGCCAGTCTCACAAGTGCCACCAGCACCCGCTCCCGTGTCAGTGCAGCGTCTTCCACAAGGAGAACGACGTCTGGCAAGGGACATGGCGTCGCTGCAGGCTCACGTGCCGCCCGTTCCCCTTTCGTCCCGCGCAAAGCTGCGACGCGTTCTGCGACTCTGCCCGCTGTCCCGAGCGCTGTTCCGAAACACGCGGGTCCAGTCGCCAGTCCCACCAAGCTCGGCCCCGGAGCTTCGACGCAGCGCCGCGGCGGCGCAGATGTAGATGCAGACGAGACGGGCGCGGCACTGCCGCTCGCGGAGTCGCCGCGTCAGGTGACCCAAACCAGCATCCTGGCCCCTGTCGCTGCTCCAGGCCCAACACGCGCCGCTACGTCAATCAACCCTCACCAGGCGCCAACGCCTCCGCCTACGACCGCGTCGGAAGAGAGCGTGGCATCCGGTTCCCGCGCTTTACCCCCGCACGCGGCTCAATCTTCGAGTCAGCCGACCCCGAACCCGCTTCCTGCACAACAGCACCAGCAACCCGGACCAATGCTCTATTCACTACTCTGCTCAAGCCGCCGAAGAAAAAGGTAGAACTGGAATCTTCGGACGAGGAGTCGAGTGCGGACGATGATGAAGATTCGTGGATGTCCGAGGAGGCAGAGGAGGATGACGGCACTGTCGGCAACGAGACCAGTGTCCGTGGCCATGTGAACGGTAACGGCAAGGGCAAGTCGGTATCGGTGGTCGACGAGGCGGCGCAGCAACTGCAGCGCGAGGCCGAGATGTTTGCCAAGCTGCCGCATCGCTCGTGGTCGTCGAATCTCGATCGCGTGCAGAAGGTCGGGCTGCTCACTCATCTCTTTCGACCTGACCTGGTGCGCTCGGGACTGCCGCATCACTCGATGTCCTCGCAGGATTTGTCCTCGGCTGCGTCTGCCCGGAATCAGAACCAGATCCCGGCGAACCATATCCGGAGACCGGCGGCCCTGCAGTTGACCCAGGTGCATGCTGTGACGGCTCAGCCGACCCTTGTAACCCCTCAACAGCAGCAGAAGCAGAAGCAGCAACAGCAGCAGGCGCAGACACGGCAAAGTCCAGACCGCCGCAGCAGCAGCAGCAGCAGCAGCAGCAGGCACCGAGGACAGGAGGGTACCAGCCACGCGGGCGACCCGCAGACCAAGAGTTGGACAGCGATTCTGAAGACAATTCCGACGATGAGGTTCGACTGTCGAAGAGCGAGGCTCAGCAACGTCTAGCCGAGCTCCACCGCAAGCACAAGCAGCGCACGTCGCCTCTGCAGCACGAGCTGACCGAGGCCGCGGCCCCGCCCGGCCCGTCGCACGCGGGCGCGAACGTGCAGCACCCACATCACAACCAACACCAGTACCGCTACACACGGTGCGAATCGCCACCCGCACCTCCTGCACCGATCCCGGTCCTATTCGACCACACGCAGCTGCCACAGCCGCTCGCAGCGGTATCGCCGCGAACGACGCGACGCAACATGATGGCGAGCGAGATGAGCGAGAGCCTGCGGCACAACCTGCTGCGGGAGCGTCAGGTGGCGAAGCGCAGTCTGGGCGTGCACCATCGCAATACGAGCGCGAACCAGCTCGCGGCAATGGTGAATGATCGAGGCGAGCCGTTGAGCGATCGCGAGCTCGCGAGTCGGCAGGCTATCATTCGGAATCGGTCGTTCCAGGGCCCGTTCACGCCGGGCGGGATCTAAGTCACTTCTTTTTCGTGTTTCGTGTTTTGTGGTCTCGAGGTTTTTGGTCGGTCGGTGTCCTCTGTGTTTCGTGGGTTTGTTCGGTGTTTCGGTGTTCGATGTTCGTTTTTGGGTCGGGTTTGGTCACTACTCCTCGTCGTCGTGGTCGTCTTATCCCCGCTCGGGCTGCAAGTCCTGTCCCATCTGTTTCGTCTCACACATATTTCTCGGAGGCCATGTGTTCGTATTATCTCGCTCTCACACACACACTCGCTCTCTCTCTCTCGGGTTTCATGTCTCTCCTCTTTGCATCTGCCTCGCCCCCATCTCCATCTCCCGCTCACACACACACAACGCACAGTGTCTCCTGAATTCCCACCTTGCCTCGCCTCACCGCACCGCAGCATGAATACGCACCTGTTCGACTACGCCGCCGACCCAACGATCCTGCTCTCCCCACCCACCTACTTGCCTGCCCCCTGCCCTGCCACGTGCCCCTTTGAGCATTCGTCTCAAGCCCCCTCGGTGCCTTGTCCTCTATATTGCTCTCGTTGTCGTTCTCGTTATCACTCGGTTGGGCTGTGCATTTCCTCGTCCCTCGGTCCCCGTCCGCCCTCCGCATTCAGTGTTCTTGTCACTATACGTATAACCCCACCTGCTGCTGCTGCTGCTGCTGCATCACCTACCCACCCAACCTCTACTGTCACCTGTTTGAACCTCTCTTTCTCTCTCCTCTCCAGCTCCCGCTCCCGCCCTTGGTGTCTCTCTCGGGTCGTGTACGTTACTCCCTGCAACTCCTTGCCCGTGTCGCCGTTGATTTTCGTAGGCATGCTGCATGTATGTTCCGCATTGCCTGACACTCCCTCTGCATCACCCCCCGGTCTTTCGCTGCTGCTGCTGCTGCTACTGTACCACGTCGGCAACAGCGGCGCGGGAGGACGGTAATAGTAAACCTCATTTTCGTTCCGCCGCGCGATTTCGCGGCTTTTCATTTCTTTTGCTGTTTGTGGCTCTCAAAAGTTGAAACTCTGCTCCGAGAGAGAAGTGGGGGGGGGGGGGAGGTTGTTCTTTTTTGCAAAGTTTCTGACGCAGTTGACTGCGAACGATGTGTCATGCAAATAGCAAATCTGTCCCGATCGCAGGGGTCTCTTTTTTTTTTGGGCCATAAGGAGCCCGGATGCATGCAAGGCGGTGTACGCAGAGTCACAAAGCCGATGTGCGGAAGCATAATTCAATTATTGCATTGCGACCAAGTATCTGTTTGGTGTTGGGGGATGACACGTTTTTGTTTAAGCGGGATGTGGCGAGAGGGGGCGACGCGTTCTGTGTCGGGCTCCGGCAGAGAGAGAGTTCGGTGTCCATGTCGTCGGGCTGATCGCACGCGGAGGCTCAACGGGAATCTGCCGTGATTCTCTTTCGTCTCTTCCCTTTCACCTTCTCGGAGGGCGGCTCACACGCAAACGCACGCCGATTAGCAACACACGCCGCGATGTCGAGCGACGAGGAGGATTACAACGACCAGGACGACAACTCGCCGATCCAGGACCCGCAAGACCGCTCCAAGAAGCGCAAGGTCCAGCGCGCGTGCGATGTCTGCCGCCGCAAGAAGAGTCCGTGTTCATTGTCTCTCTCTTTGCTGTTTTGGGTGTGCTGACCCCGGCTTGGTGATGTCTAGTTCGCTGTGAGTCGTGTTGGGGGGGGGGGACTAAAATGAGTGTGGTGTGGGTGCTGATGAGGGTCTTGCAGGCGACGGCGGACAGATGGTGGCTGGTAGCAAATGCACCAACTGCGTCGCATACAACTTTGACTGCACGTATCAGGAGGTTCGTTCGTAGTCTATTGTCGCTGGCGGTGCGCGCCATCTCTCACACACAACTACAATCCGCAGGCCGCCAAGAAGCGTGGACCACCAAAGGGGTGCGCCCTCGTCCCTGTTGCTGCTACTACTGCCCTGTTCCGTCCGATCCCGCTCACCACCGCCTCCGCAGATATGTCGAGAGTCTCGAAACTCGTCTCGAGAAAATGGAGAAGCTGCTCCAACGGGTGCGTCGCGCGTTCCTCATCCCGTGCCGATGCTCGCGGCAGTCTGACTCAGCCTCATCACGCATGATCGTCCCGTCCCTCGCCCGCCGAAATACTTCCAGCTCTGCCCGGACGCCGACTTTACAAAAGAGCTCGGCGCCTCGATCGACAAGGACAAATGGATGGCAGAGGCAGCCGGTGGCGGCGCCTCAAAGCGCGCGGGCTCGTCTAAGAAGGGTGGTGACACAGCAGCATGCAAGCAGCACAAGCCCGGATATAACGACGAGCCGCTCGAGGACGGCCTCGTCCCCAGCGACGACGAACGCATGCTCGTCCGTCTCACCGACCCGCCCAAGAATCAGGTCCCGCCCGTCATTGAGAAACGGTCCGTTATTACCTGTCAGATCTCCCGGCAAATGAAGTGCTCACGTCATTGTTCCTGTCAACCCCCCCTCTCTCGCACCACAGATTCCATGGCAAGAGCAGCGGTGTTATGCTCGTCCATGCCGCCGTCGACTTCAAGCGCGAGTTTGCTGGTAAGGAGATATTCCGTGATAATATGCCCTCTTCGCGTCGCACAGAGTTCTGGACACTTCCCTCAGTGAGTATCTTACAAAATTCACGCACTACTGTTGACATTGCTGAACGTGCTTTCCAGTACGAGTTCCGCCACGAAAGAGCTGAAGAACGCCAGTTCAAGTTTGCGTTACCTGCCGACGACCTGCTCAAGACGCTTATCGAGACGTTCTTTCACCGCGTCAATCTGTACCATCCTCTGCTCCACCGCGGTTTGTTCGACCAACAACTCGCAAGCGGCCTCCAGAACGACGACAATCATTTCATGGCCATTGTCCTGCTAGTATGCGCGTGCGCCTCCCGGTTTGTTGACGATGATCGCGTCATGCTCGAGCCTGGAGAAACGCACTCCTCTGGCTGGAAGTACTTCGAACAGGTCGAGCCATTCAGGAGGCTCAAGACATCAGCTCCTCGGTTATTCGACTTGCAGATCCAGGTGGTCAGTGATTCATCTCCCATGCCATCAACCTTACCTCCGCAGTCGCTTACTCATCGCCACTGCATTGCATTTCAGCTCTCCATCATATTCTTGTCGGGTACCTCGTCGCCACATGCCGCATGGACCATCGTGGGAATTGGCATTCGCATGGCCCAAGACGTAGGCGCGCACCGCAACAAAGTTTACAAGGATAAACCCAATCTTGTCGATGAGCTTTGGAAGCGAGCGTTCTGGTGCGTCGCTGCGATCTCGATCTGTTCCGCCGCCAGCGTTCACATGGGCTGACGCCGCCAAAAAGGACCCTTGTCTCCCTCGATCGCTTGACAAGCTCGTCATTCGGACGGCCCTGTGCCATTCAGGACGAAGAGTGCGTCGTGCGTTTCATGTTGAATAGATGCAGGCAACTGATTTTGGGGACAGTTTCGATCTCGACCTTCCTCTCGAGGTCGATGACGATTGCTGGGACCTCGCAGCTGCCGATTCGAATTACCCCTTGAAGAACCAGCAGCCCGCCACCAGGCCCTCTGACGTGTCGTTCTTCGTTTGCCACATGAAACTCAGCCAGATTCTCGCCTTCGCCCTGCGCACGATTGTGAGTCAGCAGGCTTTATCAGCCGGTGACATGCCGACGCTGACATGTTTGCATTCTTGCCTTAGTACTCAATCAACAAGTCCAAGATTCTGCTTGGATTCGTGGGCCCGCAGTGGGAGCAACACATCGTCGCCGAGCTCGACTCGGCGTTGAACAAATGGATCGATTCTGTGCCTGACCACTGTGCGTGTTACATAATAACCAGCACCCCTGAGAAGGCGATACTGACCCGAAACTCGTTCTGTTAGTGCGCTGGGACCCCAACCGTGAAGAGCTCAAGTGGTTCAACCAATCTGCGACCTTGTACACGGCGTACTATCACCTCCAGATTCTGATCCATCGTCCCTTCATTCCGTCGCCCAAGAAGCCGTCTCCGCTATCGTTCCCATCATTGGCCATTTGCACCAACGCCGCGCGCTCGTGTAGTCATGTGCTCGACATCCAGCTAAAGCGCGACGATATCGTCCAGCCTTGGCAGATCGCGACGGCCTTCACCAGCGGTATTGTGCTGCTCCTGAATATTTGGGGTGTCAAGAAGAGCGCAACGAGTCCAGATGCTGCGAGTCAGATGGCGGATGTACACAAGTGCATGAACGTCTTGACTAGTGTCGAGAAGCGGTGGCACGCCGCAGGCAGACTATGGGACATTGTCTGCGAGCTCGCCTCGGTACGCGATTTCCCACTACCGAACCCGGCTCCGCGCGCGTCCAACAAGCGAGAGCGCGAGGAGGAAACCGCGTCGGAGACCAGCCCCGGCGAGACACCCGGCTCAGGTGGTATGGCGCAGGACCGGCCCATCGCCAAGGGCCGTGGCTTGCGCCCCCAGCAGCGCCAGCAGGCTACAGCCGGCGGTCCGGGCATGGATTCGATGGCATCGAATTCCGGTGGGCCGCCCGCAGGTTTCATGGGGGGCCTTTCTGGCTTCGACCCCATGTTCCCGAACGGCTTGCCCATGGGCACGAACGAGCTCGCGCAGGCGCCGATCGACCCGATGTACAACCAGTACTTCGGCCACAGCGGGTTCACGCCTGAGAGCGTCAACTGGTTGCCGGTCGAGGCGCAAGCGCTGATGAGCGCAGACACGGCGCCCCTCATCAGCCACGTCAACTTCCCGGACCCGTTCATGACGGGCCTCGGGATGGGCGGCGCGAGCGGCCAGACGGACCCGCTGCTGGCGTCTCTCGGCGCGGCGCAGGGCGCGACGATGGGCGGCGGTATTCCATTCTCAGGCCCGCAGATGGGCATGGGCATGGGTATGGGCGGCGCGGAGAGTCTGTTTGGGCCGCCGGTGCCGGGGCATGTGCCCGGCCCTGGCCAGGCGGGCGCGCCGATGCAGCCCATGCAGCCGGGTAATCCGCAGGGTGGGCCGACCATCGACAACCTGCAGGTCGACGGCATGGCCATGTGGTCGACGCCGCCAGGGTGGAACTGGGCGGACTGGGCGAACCTCGTTGGAACGGTAAGTATTCTGCTCGTTCGGTGGTGTAACGCGGTAACTGAATGTGTATGTGTAGAATCAGCCAGACCAGCAGCAGCAACAGCAACAGGTACCGCAGCAGGTCCCGCCTCAATCTGGCACCTCTCATGGCGGTCTGTAGAGCTATTACAGTCCCATTGGCTCCTATGTGTGTGCAGGAACTGTTGATCTTATTTTGTGGCAACATCGGTTCCTCAGCTCACTGTATCGTCTCGTCTCATGCATACGTGTAAGAGTATTTTTCTCAGTGATAACAATTAAGTTTTTGCGCTCTCGCTTCTTCTTCTACGATGGGGTCTAATCCCTCTCCGGCCAATGGTTCTGGTTTTATCATAGTTGTGGGAACTCGACGAGTTCGGCAAAGGATTGCTCGACTGCCTCGTCAGACTGCGACAAGTTCACAAGTTCACCTCCAATTTCTGCGACTACGTGTATGCAACAAGTGCCATGATGCGGAGCAGTAGTTCTAGACATCAGGGTCCGAGTCACTCACAGCCGACCTCAATTCAAATCCTGAGGTAATGCACTGGACGGGCTGCAAACTCTCAGGCGCAGTGAAGGACGCCGCTAAAGGTGATGGTCAGATGGCAGTGGGTCGCGGTGTGAAGAGGCGGCATGTGGATGGTCGGGGTGGGGAAAGTTGGGGTGGTGATATCTGGGGTGCCAGGAAAGGGTCCAAAGGTAGTAGTGAATGTGAACGGTGGGGTGCGCGGCGCGGTCGCGGTGTGTGTCGGATTGAGAGTGGGGAAGGATCGTAATGTGGTGAATGTGAATGGTGGCCAGCGGAATGTGACGGTGGCCATAGCCGTATTATCAACGGTCGCTTCACCGGCTATCTCATCACCATTGACTACGGCGATAGCGGTAGCGACGGCAAGTACGAGGCTGAGGACAATGTTTCGCATTGCGAGTTCTCGTACCTGAACTGAGAGAATGATGACGAGGTCACCACTGAGACCAGTAGATTTTATACCCATCTCGGGCATCCAGCTTAGCAGAGCTGCGACACTTTGATCGCCCTTAATGCGGTCGTTTAATGTGGCTTCAGTGCGGTCACGATTTAGACGGACCAAACAGTGGCCATCGGGGGTGCCCAATATCTGAAGTTGACCTATTGTTTTGTAAGCGAAGAACTCCTGGAATCTGTGCCCAGGAAATGTCGGGCATCCCTTCAAAGACCGGCTCGCCGCTGACTCGCTGCTGTAGTCGGCAAGTTTTCTGCTCTGTTCTTGTGGGTTTTGTAACGCAGGAGCGACTATGTAGGACCAATTGAGCCAGGCAACTTAGTGATACGATTCGCAGAAAGACACCATTTGGGTTAGCTTCAAGCCTATCGTGCTGTACTATCCACATTCTCGCCGCCGGTGTTGCCTATTCCGGTGATGTCCGATCGCTATTCTCCAGGGCGATGTCACTTGAGACGTGATACGCAAATATATATCGGATGCGCCTTTTTGCGGACTAGCTTGTTGCTCAGTCGGCACACGCTCCCTGAGGCCATATGCGACGTCTCCCAACCAATGTTCACCTGAGCCTTCCATAGGAGCCAATGCAAAGGAAGTCAATTGGTCTTACGTGGTCTGGTCCCATGCCTAGTAGTTATTCTCAAGGTCGCAGCTCATCGTCTCATGTGTGGTTTGAACACCATTGACCAAGAATCGACCGCATATGCAGGTGAGTCAACGTTCGAGCAGGCAATACCAGAAAAACGCACAATCGTAAACCTTTATAAAGCCTTTTCTCGCTACGACTCTGAATGGCCATTTGAGCGACGATATTTATATTTGGCTGCTGGTCGACAAGACAGCCCCAGCCTTGACGATGGCATGAGCGAGCACGGCTAGTTGAAGCGTCAATCCCGTTCACACCACAAATCAAGCAGAAAATAAACACCATCAGCATATTCATCGCGAATGCTGACGGGTCACCAGTTCGATCTTCGAATTTTATTTTTATCTCGCGGCGGATGCTGCGTCGACGATCGCCACCCACGCGGCGGCACTTGCCATGGTGCGGCTGACTGCCCGTACTATATACTTGCTAGAATAAAACCATAGACGGTGATGGCAGATATAGAGGACGTTCTAGGTGAGATTCAGGCGCTCGAGGTGCACCGGCAACTCGCGATGAGAATGTGGTGCTTGGGCAGCGCCAATTCATACATAGTGTAATAAGATAGTTTTGTGATAGACCCTTAGGTTTTCATCGTACTTCACGATTTGAATTGCAAATAATCGGTAGGGTGGGTCTCTGCACAGTCCAGAGCGGCGCCAGCCGCTCCACAGGGCGTAGAAGATGACGAAACCGTTTCTGTAATCGAACGTTGTTTCAAAATTAACCTTTGCTGTTGATAATATTTACACTCAGAAAGACAAGCTCGAGTTCGCACATGAGCCCTCTCTCGAGCTTAGTCAGCGCTTGTCAGCAATCGTCAGCACGTTGAGTATCGAGGCGATGCACGGTCAGATCCTCCACGGGTGCGGTGGCACCAGTCTTGGCATGCTGCGCTAACGGACAAAATCAATGTCAGTGCTCCACATAAAGAGTACAAGTGTTTTCGGGTGCCACTTGCTCTCAACGGTCTCTGATGTCTTCATCAAACTCAACGCTCATTGCACCTGGAGTCGTGCCCACTCACGCAGACTTTGCACCGGTGCTTACGATTATCTCTTGAGTTGTGGTTGCAGAACTGACGTCTTTATGTAGTCGATAGTGTTCACCCTGGCGTATGCTTTGTTGCTTCCCGTCGCAATCTGGAAGTTTGCTTCTCGCAAAACGCGATGTAAAGAATACATCGAGCCCGCAATATTTATCCTTGTCCAGCTAGCGGGATGGATCATTCGAATTGTGCTCACACAGCAGACAAAAATGTCGACTGGGCTCATTGGTGTGTGGCACCAGCATTTGAAACGACGACCAACGACCAACTCATTCATCAGCGGCGGAAAGCTTCTTGATTGGTGGTACCGTGGTACTCATCGTGAACACGCTCATTGCTGAGACGAGAAAACTTCTCACCGACTGGACGCCTCGTGCAGCACCAACGGAATGGAACTCGCATGGACGGGCAGTTTACCGTGACACTCTCGGCAGGGTCTCATGGCTGCTAGACCTCGCCCTGCTGGCAATTCTCATCATGGGCATCTATAGTGTAACGCAGATGAGCGGGGCCATGAAAGGTCACCCAGCTGACATAAAAACCGTGGACCGCCTGCGAAAGGGTCATCCATCGTGCTCCTTAGTAAGTGCAGTCGACCAAACCACTGAGTCGACTATCTGACGGGATCCTGGGGGGGGTCTCATCTCTAGTTGTAACCTCGATCTGTGTCGGTGCATTGTTCTGGTTCAACCAAAAGCACGACTTGCCGAAGCGTCCGACCTGCTTCAACTTCATCATCGGGCTCCTTCTCACCGTCGTCTCCGCGTACCAAGTTACAACTGCTTACCGTGTGTCGGGCACCGGAGGGACAGCAGCGTTTTGGTGCGCCATGGCGTTGCCCCAATTGTGAGTTCTCCCACATCTCTAGCAGCCTTTTCACTGAGCCCGCTACAGACTTACAGTCGTTGCGATATTCTCTGTCAACCTTCGTACGCTCGTCCCAGAGAACCCGCACAAAATCAACTATGATAGGACCCCTGAGGCCACTTCAGCTAATGACACAGAGCTGGGCCAACGGCTTGAAGCTCAGCGTTAGTACCAGGACCCTGGAAACGATCTGTTCTCTCTTTGTAACCATACAGGTCATAAATTGACACGTAATTGATATACATTGGGTGTGATTTGTTGTATGAGCACAATAATGTCACTCAGACGACGACACTGGTCTTGGACTCCAAGCTGAGCAGATTCGCCTTGTCAACCATTGCCGTCTCGGGAAGGAAGCTAGTCACACGTCCATCAGCACCTCGACTGACGCCAACACATCCGTACACGCCGGTGACATCCTCGGTTGATGGAAGAGTCGCGAGACTCTGCACCACCCTGTCGAAGTTCGCAAAGAAGGGATGGGCGAGAATGCCGTCCTGCACACCATGGCCGAGTCCGATAACAGACACGCCACCATTCATGGTGACGGCATGAGCATCGCTATCGCCATCCATGCGAGAAAGCAGAATAGAGTAGACTGCGTCGCACGGGAGGGGTTCCGCAGACGTAATGTCCGCAGGGAAGACCCACTCGCTCGAGCCGGCTAAGCGGATGGGGTGCCACGGCGTTACGCGCAGTCCGCCGCGATTTGACACAGAAGCGCCGTGCCACTGGGCATTGCAGTGCGTACGATCGCGAGCACTGTGCGTGAACCCTTCGCCGTTGCCACCTCCATGCCACGGCGCAGTTGTTCGACACGAAGTACTTTGCCGCTTGTGAGCTCCACAGTCGAGTGCCCGTGGACGCACGGGCCGTAGCGCGAGTTCATGGCTTTCATGCTGGAGACCGCAACACCTGAAGAACGACCTCCGTAGGTCCTGCGGGTTGGCTTCGGGGTGGGAAGCGCATCGAACGCGGCATCAAGTGCGTCACGCTCTCTGATGAAGATCGGAGAGTCGGACCCGTACACTAACTGTCCTGCATCCTTGAAGTTGACGCATTTCTGGCGCTGGTGGGCACGTGCGAGCGAAAGGAGATAGTGCCTACCCCATCGCTGTAAGTACTCGCTGCATGCAGTATAAGCAAATTGTTATTGACACGTCGGAAGGATACGCACTTGCTCTCCAAGGCCATCTGAACCTGGCCCTCGATGTCCTCTGCGAGCGCGATGGCGTTCGCATTACCCGCAAGGTCAGAATCGACACGAATCTTCTTGGCGATGGCGCCAACCTGCTGCAAGCTATTGTCTCGCGAGGTGATCTCTGACAAGAGAGCGGCAGCGAGCTCCAGGCGATATGCGTGATACTTGATGTCTCCTCGCGCCGCAGCATCACCGGCGGGACGTGCAGAAGCAGAGACTGTTGAGGTTTTACCTGCTTCGAGAGTCCATGGCGCGAATGACGCTGTCGCCGTGATGCTCGACAACTCGACGCTCGATGGGAAACGAATCACGACGTCCCGACTCTGGCCATACATAAGGTCAAGTTCGAGCTTAACGCCGGTATCAGTAGCGACGTGTTTAACGTCGCCGAGAACCTCGACGCCAATCGAGCCACCGGGTGCCTCGACGGTGAGACTGGCAACGGCAGCGTAGGTGGCCATGATGTTGGCAACGGCGTGCACGAAGATAGTGCCCACCATCCCGCTGTCGGGGATAAAGCAAAACTGGCCACCTCCGGCTGCAGCAAGTGTGCTCAGAGTTGAGACTCCAGGTCGTAGCCGAAGCCGAAGGTCGACAGAGAGAACGATCTCGGATGCTCGGTGAAGTACTCGTTCAGGGCATGAAGCTCACCGCCAGGCGGTGAGACGTTCGGCATGCCATCCGTGAGCAGCATAATGCTAGCGATGCGGTTGGCACGGTCAGAGGGTACGGCCGCTTGCGCCTCTGGCTTTTCGGTGGTGCCCTTCTCTGGAACTGCTGAGCTCGAAGCCGCTGGGACTGGTGAATTGTTGCCACCACCACCAGTGCCAGGAAAGAATCTCTTGAGCATCGAGGGGCTCTTCTGGTGCTTGCCTTTGCCTGAGCGTGGGTTGACGATTGCCTTGCTTTGGTCTTCGAGGCCGTTGAGCAGGTCCATGGCGACCTTGAGACCGTCCCACAAATTGGTACTGTTCAGCGGTCTCAGACCGTCAATAAGCGTGTCCATCTCGGTCTTCTTGTCCGGTGTCATATACGTCAGGGGCGCGACGAGTTGTGCGTCGGTGTGGAAAGTGACGATGGCAAGACGATCGGTGGGCTGGAGCGTGGCCTTGATCGTGCGCATGGCATGGCGGACGACATCGAGAATGCTGAGCTCCGTCGCGGTCTGATTGCCTGTACAAAAACAACCATATGTTCAGTATACGAGATGGTGGCTGCGGAATGTGGCTGCAGCGACGACAGACCTGCTTCGTCGGGCATGGTCGCAGCGCTGTCCATACTGCCCGATACATCGATCACGCACACAATGTCGACCGGTGCACGCTCGGGCGCGACTTTCTTCTCAGCCGTGACCAGAGGCTCACGCGGCGGAACGAGCGAGACGAGCACATCACCGCCCTTCTCGGCCGTGACGATGCTCAGAGCGACGTCCTCCGCATTAGGCGCATTATCGTATGCGGGCAGTTCCGCATCGGTGAACGGGGGCGGCGCATCGGCAGACATTGTGGTAGAAGAGTTTGCTTTGTTTTGGAGGGGTGGCAAGGCACGAGGACGGCTTTTAGAAGCCTACATCGCCTCTTGTCACTTTATGGTAAAGTAGCCCACAACTGACTCTGCCGCTGACTCGAGCTTCTGACTCCATTTGGTCCTTGCGGGCATGGCGGTGCCGACGCGCCCAACGTCGCAGCAAGGACATTGTGCGGTGCATACATGCGCGGGCGCATCCATTGGAAATAAGCGAGGTGACTTGCCAACACAACCGCGAAGGGAAAAGCCGGCGATCATTGGAGGCAACGACATAGAAGGCACAGAGTATGCAATTGTAGGGTGCGTTAAAGTAGAGTAGAAATACAGCAAGTGGGAGCGCTGAGCACATCAGGATGGGTAACGGTGAGATGTGTGAGAGAGAGAGAGAGAGAGAGAGAGAGAGACAACCGACCAGCGAGAGGATAGTGGATACAGATCGCGCAAGCCCACGCGAAATCGTGAGGCAATACAGCAGGACGTGGAGGCGCAGCCCCGAGACGAGAATAGAGATGTCAAACCGTTCGTGACGAGCATGCGGAGCGTAAAGAGTGTTGGGAGTTGAGAGATCATGGGAGACTTATGGACACTGCACAAGGACAAGTGTTAGTTCCATCGTTCCGTTCCCATGTTCAGGGCTAGTGTGACGGCGTACCATAAAGCGTAAACCGATGGAGACGGGGGGTGGGGGGTTCTGGAACGTGAGGTGCGTTGTAATCACTGCCTGACACGGGCAGCTTCGGGCGCTATGGGTAAGTGTTCCTGGGACACCTGAGGGGTCTGATGGATGCGCATAGCGTGCAGCTCCTCCACCGCAGCGCCAACGTCGCTGGCGCGGTTACGAACGGCCATTCCGTGTGGTGGCACGATATGATCGGACGACGCGTTGGCGTTCGACCCTCCAGCGAACATAGTGGGCGGCGCCATGCCCTGCGCTGTCCCTGGCCGACTGGGAGCCGGAGTGCTCGTACCCGTGCCAGCAGGCATGCCGGTATTGGGCTTAACAGTGTGCAGCGGCTGGGTCACGTAGCTCCTCCGCGTCATCTTCTGGAAGTCCCAGAGCGTAAACTCTTCTTCGAATTGCTGGTGCTCCTTGCCATTGGGCATCTTCTCAAAGTCACGCTGGAGCTTGCGCTTCTTGTGCGTGAGCAACTGCGACGGCGACATGTACTCGTCGAGCTCCATCGTCATGTCGAAGTTGAGCTTGTTTGCATCCGGCACGTATGGTGGCTGGCACGTCTTGCCGTCCACGGTCGTCCAGTCCAGGCCGTCAAACCACGGGTGCGAGCGTATCATGGCGACTCCGGCATCGCCTACTTTGCAGCCAATGCGCTTCGCCAAGGAACGTTCCATGAGCTGTCAGATAATGCCATTGTGATCAGCCGCGGGGTCACAGGAACGAACGAAACGCAATATCTGCGCCGCGGATCTGAGATACTCACCCTCAAGACAAAGTCCTTGCCTTGTGCGCTTATGATCTGAGGGGTCTTGTCTGGCACCGTGATGGGGTCGTTCATGATTTTCTTGAGCACCTCTGCGGTCTTCCTGCCATCGAACGGTCGCACGCCAAAGAGCAGTTCATATGCCATGACACCCAGACTCCACCAGTCTACTGTCCACGTGTAGCCTTTGCGTTGTATCATCTGTTGGTGGTCGTCAGTTGAAGGTCTCGTGGCAGGAGCGTGGTACAACACTCCCAGACACCATGTCAACGTTCCCACGCAGAAACACATACCTCAGGAGCCATGTAATATACCGTTCCTGCGACGCTAGTGAGTCCGCGGCCCGGGGTGACGTGGCACGCGACATTGAAGTCGGTGAGATGTGCGTGACCCTGCTCGTCAAGAAGAACGTTCTCTGGTTTGATATCACGGTGAATGATGTTTTTCCTGTGCAAGAACGAGATGGCGGAGGAGAGCTCGGCCATGTAGATCCGGATGCTGGCCTCGTCGGAGTTGAGCCTGCGTGCGTGGTCTGCAAGACAGCGTCAGCGCACCGCGGAGGTTGTACTGGCGGTGATGGACCGGGGCGGCAGCCGCGGAGGAGGGAAGTGAGCGGACGTACAACGCAGGTCGCCGCCGAGCATGAGATCGAGCACCATGAAGCAGTTTTCGTCGTCCTGGAAGGCGTAGAGCATGTTGACGACGAACGGGTGGTCGATCTGACAAGGAGAAACCAGGCGGTTGGTAAACTCGAACAATGACATCCCAGCACCCAGCACCCACCTCCTCGAGCAATCGTCGCTCCTGGACAATGTTGGTGACGGCCTTCATTGCAATACACCTGTGAGAAACGCCTTCAGCGCACTGAGAGACACCTCAGAAAATGCCAACTAACTTGTTCTTATCGATGTACTTGAGAGCGTACAGTTTCCTGTCGCGCTTGTGTTCGACAACTCGAACCTGGAAAACCCACAGAGTCAGACTGGTAATGCAGCTTGGCACCCAGAGAGCTTGAAAGACCTTTCCAAAGGCTCCCTTTCCTAGGGCGCGGTGCAGCTCAAAGTGATAGAGATCGACCTCGGCCGTGTCGTAGTCGATGGGCTGTCACAGAGATGAGAGACCACAGAATTATGAGACACATGGCAGCACGCACCTCATCGCACGCGCAGCAGAAGCAGAAAGTGTTGCAGAAACCCATGCTGCACGGCAAGAGCGACTGGACGGCGCGTCAGGCAACACGGTGTGACTGGCGGGGTGAACAGCGCGGCGCGGCGAAAGGGGAAGATATAAAGAACAAGACCTGTCAAGAAAGCCACATGGCGCGCAGGCGGATCGCCCGGAAGATTAGAAGTTAGACGCCGGTGCCCCATTTGCACGAAAAGTACAACGAAAACGACACACGCTTCGGCCGCAATTGAGACTGCTTGTTTGCCTTGAGCGAGCGCGATGGCAAGCCCCCTGAAATGGAATGAAATCAAGGCTCTGGCGCGACGGGGCTCTGGTTCATAATTACCCCAAGTGCAGGAACTCGGACCCAGTGCATGCCGACTCTCGTAGGTTTCAGTTAGGGTTGTAGTAGTCAGCAAAGTTCCCACGACTAGTGCGTTTATCTGATCCGTCTTGGTGCGACTTTGAACACATCTCGTCAATGTGAAACCAGATTTGAAGAAGGGTAATGGCCTAGTGGGAAATTCTTGACGAGAGCCACTTGAGGGCTATTAAACGAGGCTCCCGAGTCTGGATCGTTGTCTTTTCCCTTGCATGAGAAGTTCTAGCAGAGACCCTTGCATTGGAGAAATTGGTTCCCGTGTGGGGTTGACCCCGTGAGCGACGGTTGATGTAAAAGGTGCCTCGCTCGATGCAAGCACAGGGCTGGTGGAGATACTCGGCCACGGAACACATAAAACAACTGCCGCTCTACGCTCGCCGGCCGTGAAGGGCCCCGGTCGAAAGCTGCGCTATGTCCGGGTGCCCGGCGTCGCCTATGCCTCTACTGCAGTTGTGGCGAATACACCTAGAAGGCGCGAGACGGGTAGAGTTCCCAACCGGCTGCGAATATCCTGGCGTCTAACTGAAGTCTTGGCATGAGTGGGTGTGCTGAGGCAAAAGAGCGCAACGATCGGCGTGACGTCACAGCGGTCACACGCTTTAGCCCTTCTCTTCCAGAGAGCAATGCCGTTACATGGAGATGCTGAGGCGCTCCGGCCGCTACTGGGCCAACATATCGAGCATACACCTGTCTTCCCACTCATTCACCTCATCCGCAAGGAGATTGAGCAGAACGTGGATGCTGCGCTAACAGAGGAGCAGGTGCGCCGTGTGCTAGTGTCGAGTTGCTGCTGCAGGCTCATGTTGGCCCCAAGTTCAACGCCGCGGACATCAACTTTACGCTCATGCGGCCAGCAGCAAGCAGACTCGCCGCGCTGGAGAATATGGCGACTATCTACGCGCTGTTTGTCGTTCGGGCGTGGTTCAACTTCCAGTCTGAGCACGACCTGCCCAAAGCCCCGTTATGGGAGTCGCGCGCGACCTGCGCTGAGCTGCTTGCTATCAAGGTTGCCACCCGCTTTGCTCAGCACGATGCGCACAAGATCGACAGCCACGACCGGGCAGTCGCTCACCTCAAACTCGTCACAGCGCTGACCAAAAGCTGGGATCCTTTGGCTGGCGCGACCGCCGCTGCACTGGACGAGATCCGACACACGGTTGGCGATGACGACGAGCTGACGCAGCCTGCCAGTGCGCTCGATGTGCGTCTTGAACGTGTCTCTCGGCGTGTATAGGATGAGCTGACCCGGACCAATTCCGCATCACAACAGGCGGCTATTTCGACCAAAAGCAAGCGATTCCTGTCGCATGCACTCGTTCAGGACGTCGTCGAAGAAATCTGGAATGGCAAAATCGAGTTCACCACCCTTTCCACAAGAGCCGTCCTCGCAGACAACGTAGGTCTTCCAAGCGTGTGCTATTTTTGGGCTCACTCTCGTGTTCTGCAGTACAAAACACGCCAGGTCGCATTTTACGACTGCTGGGACGGTCCAGTCCTTAACCACTACAGGCATGCTCATATATCTTGACCCTGGCAATGCTATACTGACCGTTAGGCAGGTTGCGAGTGCCAAAGTATGGTGCCATCCTCGAGTTCCTCAACTTTGTCCTACTCTTCGCCAGTTTCCTCATCTGTATATCTAGTGAGCCTAACCTCATATCGCCATTGTTCGATCCTCATAGCTCAAATTGCCCGCAGATCGCGACTTTCATGAAGTGACCACTTGGGAGATAGTGTTCAATGTCATGGCGGTCGCCTTCCTACTTGAAGAGTACACCGCTGCACAAGAGCATGGTCTCAACAGTGTGTAGTCAGCACGATATTGTGGAAGCTTATTGAATTGCTTACCCTACAGTCTACATGGCGAATGCAAGTCCCGCACTCCAGCTGCATAACACATGACCCATGACCCATGCTGAACCTCACCCAGATCTGGAACGGTTTTGACACGGCTATTATCACTGTCTTCTTGTTCTACATTGGCTACAGGATCAAGGTCTCGCAAACAACGACGGTATGTCTTTCATCCAATGGCAATGCGTCCAAGCTCATGTCTTTGTATTGCAGGTGCTGCATCAGAGCTCGCCTTCGACATCCTTGCTTGCGAGGCGCTCATCCTGTTCCCTCGGTGAGTAGCTGGTCTTCAACTCGATACCCAACTTCTCATGCACGGTCCGCGCAGCATGGCATTCTTTGCCATGTCGGACAATGTCGTAATCATGTGCGTCGACTGGTACCCACTGACCACATATGATTAACCATCTGATCTACAAACAGTGCTCTACAGGGAATGATCAAGGAGTTCTGCTTCTTCATCTTCCTCGCTGCCATCTGTTTCTCGGGCTTCCTGTTTACCCTGTGGAAGCTTGGTGCGTCTCTTTTCGCTCTCGCCGCGGCCCCTCGTCGGACGTGCATCTCATCGCGGGAATGTGCAGCTGCTGGCACAAAGACCGTCGGGAGCATCGCATGGCTCATGGTGCAGGTCTCATTTGGCAACACGTACCTTTCATTCCAGCAGGCGTCGGACTTTCACAAGACCTTTGGACCGACCCTCATGGTGTTATTTGCAGCCATGTCCAACACGCTACTTGTCACTAGTACGCTCTTCTTGATAAACGAGGCTCAAATATGTTGTGTCTAACTCGAAGATAGTCCTTATTTCGATTCTTTCGAATACGTACTCTCGCATCGACGCTGTGCGCGGTCTCCACCCCTGATTACTCAGCGTGTTGCTAATTGAATCATCGCAGAACGCAACGCAAGAGTATTTGTATCAGTTTGCTGTATCCACTATGGAAGGGTAAGCCCGTTTGGCCGCAGGAAGCTTGTGCGACGCTAACCTAGTTGCAGCGTCAAGGGAGATGCGCTGTTCTGGTATGCTGTAGAAGCTATGTCCTCTTTACATTCACGGTTAACATGACATCTAGCTATCAGCCTCCATTCAATCTCGTGGCGGTAAGCCGATTGTCACATGGGCAGCCGAGGCATTATTCTGAATATTTGCTCCAGTATGTGGTCTTATTCCCAGCAAGCTACCTTGTCAGCCCGCACACATTCCATCGACTGAATGTCTTCCTTATGCGACTTACAGCAAGTATCTTCTCAAGAGCTGAATAACAGCATCTCACAATATTTACAGAGCTTCCCGATTCTCATCGTCATCACAGTCTACGAACGCTACCTCGCACAGGGTCGCAAGTTCCGCCAATCTTCAGCCAACATGAGCCGCTCGCTCGTCGGGCTCCTGCCGAAGAACGTCAAATACAGCGCGCTGTACGAAGTCGTCATGGGCGGGCAGTCGACCGACTTGCTCGAAGCCATCTTTGACGTTGAGGATGTGACCTTCGAGGAAATAAGAGCGCCGATGAATGAAGAAGAGCGCCTGCATCTGCGCTCCTTCCCATCCCGCGAACACGGGGCCGTATCACGGCTGCTAGGCGAGGACGAGATCGACGACGACGACCAAACGATCTCGGAACCGATTTCCCCAATAGCGCAACAGGCTCGGCGTCCTCTGGCAGGGGAAGGGCCGTTCCGGCCGGTCAGCCAGATCAGCCTTGTCAGGACCGCCACGAGTGAGCGGGGCAGGTCGACGAGCAGGCCGCCGGTCGCGCCGCTACGCACGCCGCAAATTAATACCACGAATCTGCCTTCCCTTGCGACCGCGGCCGAAAACGGCGTCACTAGCCCGATATCGCGGCTCTTCTTTGGCCCGCGACGACCGGCGGCAGCAGCGGCGGCGGCGGCGACGGCCAATGCTGCTGCGAACGCTGCGAATGCCGCCGCAAACGCTGCGGCGCTCGCCTCGGCGCAGCTGGCGGCACAGAGCGCGGAGTCGCTAGCGCAGAAGACGGAGGCGGCGACGGCAAAAATGGAGGAGGTGATCAGCGGGATCCAGGCGCTCGAGGTGCACCGGATCAAGGATGAGATGAAGGAGCTACAGGAGAGGCAGGCGCGGATTGAGAACCTGTTGATGATGCTCACGAGGGGCATGCGCGCAGATTCTTCACTACAGAGCTCGTCCTCTGTACGGCGTTGATGTTTCATCAAACATGATCCGAGCGGAGACTGCTTGAATTTAGCGCAGGTTGTAGCCGTCATTTCGAAATTTGGTGAAATCTAAAGGTATTGAACAACATGTGAGAACAATGCCCGGTAAAGAACGAGATTGCCCGTGAGAAACAGGCAGTGTAAATACATTGGTGTGGCGAGGTGAAGGTCAGGAACAAAGCAAACGCGACCGCTAGGACTTGCGGTACGGTGGCGGGAATGGTGCTGTTATCCCTTGGGCTAACGGTCCCGCCACATTGGCCGGGGGAGAAGTCTGTTGGGGCGAGCCGCTGCTTTGGTAGAAGCTGTAATGACTGTCGGACCCAGGATGCGACGATGGCGGGACGGCGACAGGAAGACCCATGGGAAGTGGTTGGACACCATGTGACCCTGCGAGCGACGACGCCGCCATATTGTATGGCTGGATCGAAGTTCGCCTAACTGACTCGGACTCGGCTCGTCTTTTTCGTCTGATGAGCAGCAAGAGCACCACCGCCAGTCCAACGGTCAACGCGCCGAGAATTGAGACGACTGGCACCAAGGTCACATTGGCCGCACTCGTTGGCGGCGGCGTCTCCGACGTTGTGGGTTGCGCAGCTCCCGAGGTGGTGCTGGAAGCAGGCACCGTCGTAGTACTATTAAACACGAAACAATAACAATTGAGCGCGACTTCTGCGAGTGCGCTCCAGACATACCTCGACGAAGGCACTGGCCCAGATATCTCGTCAATCAAAACATAGTCGATGCCCAACCACTTCAGACCTGCCGGGTTGTAGCTCTTGGGATCGTATGCGATAATCACGGTGTGAACTTGCCCGGGATCGAGACCGCCTTTAAGGTAAACAGGTTGCTGTCGGTGCGGTTCTATAACGCCATCCAGCAGCGTAGTGAAAGATTCAACGGGGCTGTCATCGACGGTGACAAGGCCGCCGGCGCCAGCCCAGAACGTTACGCCAAATATCACAAACGAAGGGCCTTGATATGGTGAGTCCCACTACCAGATTCGACCCCTCGAAATATATTCCACACACCTCGAAATGTAAACGAGAGAGAAGTATTGGGACCATAGCATTGGTGGGTCGTGTTCCCATTATCGCCTTCCGTGTTCTCAATCCTGCACGGACGGTGAGCACATTGAGAAGGGCAAGACAACTCAGAGATAGACGTACCACCAGGACCCTGTGCATACCGCTGCATCAGTTTTGAAGCGACAGGACGCTTCGGGTTGAACTGTTGGAGGAAAGTACTGTATTCTTGTGTCTTTGTCGTCGATGCGAACGAGAACAGCGTGAGAAACGAAGATGCAGCTCTGAAGATACGCCAACACCCGAAGCACGGAAGGAAATGAAGATCGGGCCGGCATTGTCAATACACGCCGCGCCGGGGAAGAACGAGCAGCCGTCCGCAAAAGAGTCGCGGTGTGAAGACAGGCAGGGCTATATACGTCAAGTCCGGCTGTTTTCAGATGTCGACGCAGGCTGCGGATGTTTGATATGGTACGGGCCTTCAAAACTGTACATCAAACCGGCAATGCCACGTCCAACCAAGAAGGCCTCAAAGTTACAGTCTGAATCTGGGCGGAAGCGCGAATCTGAATAGCCGCCTTCCATCTGTCACAGCGGGTTGAAAGGCATAGCGTATCATATATGCAGCTGTAGAACATTTGATAGTTATACGCAGTGGCTTAGGGGCTCAGTGAAATCAAAAGGAGTAGAATCTCAATGTCTGGGTTCCATTGGCGTGTGCAACTGCGAAGGTGAGCCGTCAAACATCCCATGCCCCTCACGAAGTGGCGGCCGGAACATGACCATCGGGCCACTCGTTACGGATAACCTTGGCAAGTCTACTGAGCGCCTCATTGACCTCTGCTTCATCGAGCAATGAGAAGCTGGCTCGAACAAACGCCGTCTTTCTACCGTTAGCGTAGAAGACGACGCCAGGCAGAGCGAGCACGCCTGCTTCGAATGCTTTCGTTTGAATAAGCTCCTTGGAGTCTCCTCCCGGCGGGAGCACCAGCTCGAACCTGAAAGCAAGAGCTTAGTTAATACAGCATCTGCCGTAGACGATTTAGCTAACCAGAAGAACATTCCAGCTCTTGGTAGAGACCAGCGAGCGAGACCAGTGAGATGACGCTCCATGGCGGCTTGGAAGACGTCACGTTTGCCCAGGTAAAAGTCTGCGACAGTGCGGATGTGGGCATGCAAGCCCTCTATTCCCCAGCTACTCAGCAGCTTATAGACGATAACTTGTGACGTTGACGCTGCTTGAAGGTTCGCAGAGCTCGTCTAGCAAGGAACGTGAAAACTTAAAGGAGACAGAAGTATGATGAACTCACGTGCAAGTCGATGGCCACAAGCAGAGGCGTGGGGCCAGTTGCAAAGCATATCCGCAGTCCGGCCGCTAGGACTTTGCTAAAGGAGTCGATCCGTAAGACACGGCCTTCAGTATCCAATGAAAAGTAACTGGGTGGACGTGGCTTGGAGTCGAAATAAAGGAAATAGTAAGGGCAATCTTCGATGATTAGGAAGTTGTATTTGTGCGCGAGTGCGAGTATCTCGCGGCGTCGCGCCTCAGTGGTTGTCGAGCCAGAGGGATTATTGCCGTACTGTTATGAATCTAAGCACGCGGAAATGGTCCTAAAATATACGCACCGGCACAGTGTACATGACTTTGGGCATTGGTTTGCCGACTGGCCATGATTCAAGGATTTCACGGAGACTGCTGGGATCAACGCCATCAGGGTCTGTCTCAACCTCTGCACGAAATTGGTGAGGTGAAGAAATATAATGCGAGGCTAATGCTAACCGACTGGCTTTGCCTGGAGCGTTTGGAGAAGAGGGATAACACCTATCGCAGACTTTAGAAAGCGCGAACGCATGAGATGGAAAAGTCTGTATTACCTGCATAGACGGGGGCCTCGACAAGAACCGAATCCCCGTGGTTAATCAAGGTCAGGAATGCCTACAAACAAAGGCTTGAACTAGGATGGGATGCAGTAAACCGGTATCCTCACCTTGTAGATCATATCTTGCCCTCCTGCTCCTACTGAAAGTCGCCAGACTGCTGAATCTTTCGCACGCTTGTGCTCATGTGCTTGGAAATCAGTCAACCACGCTACAAGCTCCGGTACGCCCGCGATCATGTTGTACTGGAGTGCGACCGCGACTTCCTCTTGGGTGAGGTTGAAAGACTCCTCCTTGCCATCCTTGAGCGGATTGCGTGCGTTGAAAGAGATCGACGTGATCGGAAATGTTGCAGGGTTGGGCTTTCCAGCGAGCAAGCTGATGACGTTAGGGAAGGTCTCAAGATGCAGCAGGCCGCGGACTGTATGTTCGTTAGCAAGGCGTGTCGCAGCATTGAGTAGATGATTGCACACTTGGATTTGGCACGCGGCTCTTGGAAACGTCCGAGAGGAAGCTAGAGTAGTCGACGGCCATTACTTTAGTGGGGAGAGTGGAATTGCTGAGGACAACGAGTGGTCGGGTGGCCAAAGCCGATGCACGACAAAACATTTCGCTGCGCTGATGATCCCGAATCCGGCGATCAGGAACACAACCCCGGGCCGTTGTTACGCCGCGTATCATTGGCTCCGATCGAGCGCGCGTCATTTTCCACCGCACGCGTCGGGCCGTTGTGAACGAGTGGCGATTGGTCAAGACAAGATGCGACGGCACCTGCCGCGTGATGGTTACTCCGCCAACGTTCATTAATCGATAACCATAACAGAATTGGCCATTCACTTCGCTGGGAGAGACGCTTGAGACATGTAGAATGCCGACACGTGACGGTAAGGAATGTGATTACCTCAAGGTTTGCGTTTTCCATAGCGAGGAGCTGACTTTTTTTGATTATGGTGCAGTCAAGATAGAATAACAAAAATGTGAGGCTAATACTTCGAAAGGAGATATGAGGCATCCAGTCTAGATCCGTATGACCAAGCAAGCGTTTACGTCAGGTTTGGTACGCACAGGCTCTAGGGGCAATCGGCAATGAGCCGCGCCGCTGCCTCCTAAAACGGGGGTAGATTCTCATCCTTCCAAAGTGCCCAGAGGCTGCTAGATGCGCTAGAGGGGTTTTTCGTGAGGACTTGGGGGTAATTGAGCTGCACAAAATGGCTCTAAACTGCTATACAACTCATGGTCTGCTCGATATTTGTCTTCCTGCGGCCTTTACAAACTATAGGTGTCAAAATGGTAGTCAGTTCAGAAGCTAACCTCCCGGAGGCACCAGACTAAAAGCTGACGTTGCCGATGTAGTACCTCAGCTCGACACGCCAGTCCTAACAAGACCTGACTGGTCATTAGAACACGACCGTTTGCGTGAAAAAACTGGATAGCCTTTCCCGCTTCAAGTAATTACGTTGAGACGATTATACATCGCATAGGACTCAATTAAGTGCACATTCACGATATCCGGTACCGTCCCGCAGAGCCAACCTGATCGAACCATCCATGAGAGAGTACAGAGAGCATCAGGCTACCTTATCTAGCGTCTATCAAGGGATTGCAGGACCAATTAGCCTCGACACCTAACCGCCCTGTTATTTTGCGACATTTTAGATTTGCTAACACAGGCGCAGTTATGAAAAACGTAGCACCATTCCAGGCTCCCAAGGTTACCACGATGCATGCGATTTCGACGTAGTGATACCAAACAGAAGTACAGTACATGGCGCAGAGACCAAGTTCCTCGATTCGAGTCACTCCAGCTTCTTCTTGAATAACACGATCTGCGGCACGCCGTCCTTGACCATTCCGTCGAGAGCGTCTTCCGAATGTATCTGTGCCTTGATCTTAGCGAATTTTCCTTCGTCGAGAGCGCCAGTCTTCAGATACAATGCATTGTCCTGTGTGGCGAAGAGCGAGCTGCCGCAGGTCGGGCAGAAGCTCCTGCAGCGGTCGGGATCGCCATGAGCACATGCCGAGGACACAATCAGACGACGGACCTGTAAATCGGCTGGCCGGTTGTCGTGTTGGTGTCAACAAAGACCTTGGGCTTCTGCGGGCTGGTTACGACGAGCTTGTCCGCCTGTGAACCAACGCTGTGTGACATTCCAGCTGAAGATAAATTAGCCCAACACCCGACTGTGGTGAAAAGAAATGTGGCCCACTACTTATCCGCTCTGTAGACGAAGTGAGTTCGTCAAACAGCTGTCCAAGAAGTGCTGTGATACTCACGACAGGTCGTGCAGTGGCAAAGGATTGCGTCGCCAAGGACATCGTCGACGGTGTAGGTAATCTCACCACAGTAGCAGTGACCGTGAAGCATCGCGATGACAAAAGCTGCAATTGATGAGTTTGAATGTAGCCCTTGTCGTGTTCTTATACTTGTAAATCGAGCGCCGAGCCTGGCAGATGATGACTGAGCATCAGGGCGTGACTGTCGAGAAGCGTCGGGCTCATCTGCAGATGACAAACTATTAACATTTTTGTGCAACATGTTCAATTTAGCCATCAAGAGCCATAATTAATTCAAATCATGTCAGTTCTATATAGTCACGATGGTGTCACATCAGTCTGGCATACAAGTGAAGACATGAAAGGGCATGTATAGGACATGAGAGGTCGTGAGGTGGCGGGTGACTTTGAAACAATTGTTGTGCGGACGGAGAGTGATATGAAACTTGTACTGAGTATAACCTCCCTCCCTTGGCTTTAATTATTGCATTGGACACGTCGAGGCATGTTCTCAGATGGGTGGGCGAGGCTGGGGTGACGGAAGCAAATCGTCACATCTTGTTGCCGCGCGGCCTCTCAACCCCGACACACTTATTTTAATTACTAAACTATTATACTGAAAATGTTAAGAATAGTTTGAAACATCTATCAATGGGAGAAAGTTGGTTTATTCGCAGTAATTACGGCACAATCTCGGTCAGCCATCTGCAAAAAGTCAATCACTCTCGGAAATCTGACAGTCAGCTTCGGGTGCTCTGGGCAACTCCGGCCAAACCCCGACTCTCCACCACACTCCCAAGCTCAACACTCGAACCTCAGCGATGTCCACTGTGCGGCCTGATCTAGCAAACACTGGAAGCTCTCTGAGTGAGCTCACAAGCTCAATGTTTTATTCCTGCGGCTCTCTTCAAGGTGCGTGCACGGCACTGATGACAGTTGAGTCGGCTGGGTCCGTGGTGACGAATTGGACGGTCGTGTACAAGTCCGCTCGCGTTTCCTTTCCACTTCCCATTATGCTCGCTTTGCACATTGTCTTCACACGCCGCCAGGCCGCAGTTATCTGCGAACAAGCTCACCGGCATAGAATCCCAGGAGCGTGGATTTTCCTTCAAAACCCACACTCAGTACGACGCAAGGCCCTGGCCGCTATCTTAGCCATTTGGGGGCTTCGACGAGCTTCGACGAGCTTCGACGAGCTTTGAAAAGCTTCGAAGATGCTTTGAGGAGGGCTGACACCGCGTACTGATTGTTCAGCCCAGCGAAACTTCGGCTCAACAGCCTACGGCGCGATCCAAAGTCGTTAATCTCAAACTGCCGCCATAAAGATTTCTGGTGCGCCTCGCTGCTCACTAACAATTGGCTGCATTATCTAACGCGTCGCTTTTCGCTTTTCGCTATTCATAGTTCCAGCTCCCACTTGTAACTGTGTTTATTGATGTCCCAATTTCATTATTTCCTGATCACATGCCTATCTGTGCTGTAGTTGCGGGGCGAGGGTGAAAATACAGCGAATCGAACCCGCTCGCCGAGAGCTCTGAGGGCACTCTCAGAGCCGATGTCTTCGTCTTTGAAGCACTTTGTGGGTTCTTTTAACGTTGATGCCCATGACTCTGGAGCCCTATATCTACAGCTCTCATAATACCAGAAAGGGGGGGGTCTCTGGACACTCTGGGAGCTGGTACGCACAGATTCTACTACCTCAGCTCGCCACACCAGTCCTTACAAGACTTAATTAGCCATTAAAAACACGATATTTTTCATGAGAAAACTGCACAGCATTTCCCGCTCCGATGTAATTACATTGAGATGATCATACATTGAATAGGACTCAATTGAGTGCACGATTCACACTACCGCCACCGTCCCGCAGAGTCAACCTGATCGAACCATACATGAGAGAGCACAGAGAGCATCGAGCTACCTCACCTAGCGTCGCACATTCCGAGGGTAGGGATTGCAGTACGTAATTGGCTTCGACACCTGACCGCCTTGTTGTCTCGCGACGTTTCAGATTTGCCAACACAGGCGAAGCTAGAAAGCATTTGCTATGAAAGATGCAGCACCACTACAGGCTCCCAAGGTTACCACGATGCATGCGATTTCGACATAATAGAAGTACAGTACATGGCGCAGAGACGTTCATGGCTTCTTAAAGACCACGATCTGCGGCACGCCGTCCTTGACCATTCCGTCGAGAGCGTCTTCAGAATATATCTGCGCCTTGATCTTGGCGAGTTTTCCTTCGTCGAGAGCGCCAGTCTTCAGATACAGCGTATTGTCCTGGGTGACGAAGAGCGAGCTGCCGCAGGTCGGGCAGAAGTTCCTGCAGCCATCGGAGATCGCCGTGAGCACATGCTCGAGGAACATAAGATCCATCAGATGACGGACCTGTGCATTGGCTTGCCAGTTGTCGTGTTGGTGTCGACGTAGACCTTGGTTTTCTGCGGGCTGGTCACGACGAGCTTGTCCACCTGTGACACAACGTTGTGTGACATTCCAGCTGAAGATAATTCAGTCCAATGCCCAAGCGCGGTGTCAAAGAAATGTGGCCTACTGTTCATCCGCTCTGTAGACAAAGAGAGTTCGTCAAAGCGCTGTTATAAAATGGTGTTTATACTCACGACAGGTCGTGCAATGGCAAAGGATCGCGTCGCCGAGGACATCGTCGACGGTGTAGGTAATCTCACCACAGTAGCAGTGACCGTGAAGCATCGCGATGACAAAAGCTGTAATCGATGAGTTTGAATGTGACCCTTGTCGTGTCCTTATGCTCGTAGATCGAGGCGCCTAGCCTGGCAGATCGTGACTGAGGCGTGACGTGCATGAAGAAGCACCCCACGGGACCCCGGTGTAGGGCCGCGTCGGGCTCCTCGGCGGATCCAAGTGTGACGTATATTGTATGTGACAAGGAGAAAGTTGTGCTCCGTTAAAGCCTTCACTTGGGCTCAAGCTATGTAATGGGCCGCCTTTCTTAGTGATTGAATGTTTCTGCGACTGTGATAGATACGGAGGAGGCAGGTGAAGGTTACTGGCAAAGCATGCGTTTGTGGCGCTCGCCGCAGTTCGGAACGCATTAGTAGCATTTTGATGATAGGAGTTTTCGTATAAACTGCGGATGACGGTATTGGTACTGGCAACGCAGAAATGAGATTTGAAGGACATCTCATTGGACCTCTGATCGCGCAGTTGCATCTGGTCATCAAGAGATCAAGTATGAGGGATACCAGTAGCCCGCGGACTGAGATGACGAGACACAGGGCATGTACAGAAGGCTGATTTGCCCTGTGTCGTGGGTCTAGTTTTGCGGCTTAGTGTGGCGGACTATGAAGTAGTCTACCCTGACGAAGCTACATACATGCGAGCGCACTGCCAAGGATGTCGCAGTATGCGAATGGTGCGAAATCTCAACGGTATATTCCAAGTGATACCTAAAGTGTGCATAGCACGGTTAGGAGCACTGATCAGTGGCCGGGGTAGATGCGCGAGAAGGAGAAGACAAATCAGACTTTCAGATACGCTCAGAGTGAGACATCGGTGGATGACTGCTGGCACGGCCTCAACCCATACTTCTAATTACAACGCAGCAAGAAAGATGTGCTCTATCTAGGGAGTATTGATCCCTATGCATGCTCGTCATTCCACTGCAATCAACATTTTTAGTATAACTCCACTTCGAACTTCACAGTGAAATACTTCAAACGGCGGCTCGTCGCCACCCTAGGCGATGCATTTTCCCAATTGAGAACAAGGTGATATCGACACATATGCAGAATGTATTGGACTTTCTGCGAGATAACGCTATTAGAATCGGCATAACAAGACCACGGACATGTAAATACACGTGCGAGGGTGCACCATAGATGAGGAAAATTCAAACAGATCCCGAGACAAGCAAATGGTACAGTGCTGGAAGCTTCTTGCTACAACAGTCCAGAGTCGAAAAAGGAGCGGACAGCGCGCATTGTGGACGCGCCAGTATGACGACTCGTGCGAGAAAACCGCCCGATGGACGCTATGCCCATGCCACATGTGTAATCGTAGTATGCGACGAAGGGCGAGCGCTCACAACTGTCGGATCAATCACGAACCGACTAACTGCTAGACTGCTTGCGCTCCACAGCAGTGGCAGGAGGTTCTCGCGCCGTCCCTCCTCCAAATAGACCCTTCTTCCGCAGGACGCCAGCTATGCGGGGTTCCTGATGACGCCCTCCGCGGGTCGATTTGGACGGAAGTGTCTTACTCCTCGTCACGCTAGCTCCGCCAGTCGTACCTGTAGCCGTCGCGTTCGCCGCGACCGAACTTGAGCCAGTCGCGGGTGGTGTCACGATTTCTAGCGCACGTGAGGGGTTTGACGGGTCAGCCTGCGTTGGCACCATGACGGCGCTGGCGGGTGGGGTTGGGCTTGAGGCGGAGCTCGCGCGTCTTCGTACCTGGGACGGATCCACGATTCGCCAGCCATCCCCCTCGAGCCCGTCTGCCTCAATCTGAGTCAAGGGCCGCGAAGGCTGCTGTGCTGGCGGCGCGATGTCGAGCATGAACCAATCTTGGTGCGCGATGAGGAACTCAAGCACTTGCTGCGAGAGCGCGTGCTGTTCCGGCGACATTTCGTGCGTCGGGTGAGCTATTAATCCGGGCCGGAAGATGACTGCAAGATCTGCGGAGGAGGGAGATGGCGCATCAGCCGACGAGCGCAATCGGGATTTGCACGAGAAAGATGCGAACTGGTAGCTGTCATGAGATTGACGTCCGATTTCCTGGCGAAGACAGAGAGCAAGTCGAGGACGTAAAGGAGGAGATACTGGTTCGCGCGCGGTAACCGTTGGATGAGGCGCTTATAGGTTGCGATCACTTGTTCTTCGTTGACTGGCTTCTTAGCTGGAAACCCCACCAATAAATGTCAGCTCCACAGGACTTCGAGAGTGATCAAGGACAAACCGAGGGCATCTCGGAACTGTGGCAACGCGCGATGCGATAGACGTGGAGATGGGGGAGGACGAAGAGAGTTGAGATCAAAGTTTGGGTGGGAGCAAGGGGCGGTGACGCAGAGGAACGCACCTCATGGTATGATTCGTGAGGGATGACGGGTTCCTGCGAGCCTATGATCAGGGAGCGAACACAATATACGGATATGAAGTCGTACGGGCATCTGTGTGAGGTAGCGGCGGAATACGGACGCCACATCGTGAGATATGTACTGTTCGCGCGTCCAATCGAGATCTTTGCCGTACTGCTACCGCATCAGGGTCCGCGGTCACAACACCAATTAGACATACTCTTGGGGGCGCTTCGAACAATGCCTGCAATTCTCGCATGCGTTTGTTGGAGCCGTTAACGCGGAATGTACCAGGAACCTCGGTCGCTGTCGCAGTGACGTACTGAGCCAGACAGCACATAGACAATAGCGCAAATGCGGCAGAAAGACGCACAGTTCTCTTTGAGATACAGGCCGCTGCGTAACAAGGTGAGGCACGGGGCTGGTTGTTGTTGTGAGATTGCGACGGACCATTTGGCAACGACAACGGGGATGTAACCCCAGATATAGAGCTCGCCGTTCGCGTTGGCAGTCGAAATGTGTACGCTAGCATATTTGAGTGACTCGCGCAGGGGTACGCCAAAGACAGTGCTGCCTGCAAAGCACTCGATGAGTATCAGGCTTGTCTTGCGCGCGCTGTGGACCGCACCGCCCCCTTCCTCACCGTCCTTTTCCTTGATTTTTTGGCTGGTCGTAAACTGTTTCCACCAGGAGCGAAGAGATGCCTTGGTGGCTGCGTGCTCGGACGGCCAGACAGTCGTGGGTGCTGCGCTCATCATGCGGGGTGAGGCGAGAGGAAGCCAAGTTGCGCGAAATGGCTCCGCCGGGATACGTTTCTTGCCTCTCTTCCTCCTGCCATTTCGCTCACCCGCCGCCCGTTTCACTTGAGCGCGCCAACGGTCTGTCGCCAGCCACCGCTCCATTGAGATCGGCATGAAATAACACAGGCTTCCATGTGCAGTGTCGCTGTTTACGCGCTCCTTGTCGTCTTAGATTCCGATCTGTTTACATCAGAGCGCACCTAGCGGAATGAAATCCGTACTGAACTCACACCGTGATTAGTCCATGCTCCGGTAACCTGCACACGCTCTACACTCATTAGGTCACCTTGGCACTGTAGCGGGCATACCACTTACTGTACCTAGAAATCAGAAGCCGACGCAACTTTCGGCCGATAGCAAGAGCTTGATACTCCCACTCATCTGCAGCCACTACTTTCAGTTGAAAACAAGGCTCTTGCTACGCGTTCGCAACGCTGATTGGATTCTAGATTGCATCCAAACTTTAAACACAATCCTCGAACCAATCCTTTTCTTCCGCAGCTGGAATCCTGATCTTGGTTGTGTTTACTGTCATGATCGTACCTCTGCTCATCGCCGCGCTCTCGACGCTAAACCCTGTCGATTTTATCTTGTGTACTGGTCGATCTAGGATGCGGCTTCAAGTCCTGCCCGCCCCTGCCCGAAGTTCTGGGGATGACCGGCCAGGACCAAGAGTTGTTGAGGCGCCTTAGATATAAACAAGCGGCCTGTCAGGTCTTGGACGATTTCCGTTGCACCTGCTGTCCCAGAAGGGAGCCTTTATTTATCCCGTTCTGGCAACAACAACGAATGCGGCGAACATACCTTCGATTCGCCTGGTTCAGGTGACCAGCAAGTTGGACCAGCCGAGCTCAAACTGTTCGTCCACTTCTACACGCCATCGCTACCTACGCCGCGTTCGACGACCATACACACTCTCGCTCACGGTGAGTTCCCACCTTGTATAAGGGCCGCTGTGCTGTTGATGACGATGGTGCAATAGGGTGAGCCTTCACTCATGAGTACTGGAACGTCAAGAACGCCCCTGAGGCCTACTCTTATGAAACGCTTGGCCCTGACACACGGCTACTCCACCCTGAGTTATGATAACCTCGGTAACGGAGAAGGCTCGCCCAACCCTTTCAATGTAATGTAAATGCCACTTCTAATCCAGTTGGCGGCATTGTCTAAACTGTTTATGGTGGTACGCTCACCCACCACATCGTAAGGTGAGACAAGATCGTGTATGTGGCATACTCGTTGGGCATTATGATCCTAAGTGGGGCGTTGGCTGCTTACCCGAATCTGCGACTCGATGCGGTTGCAGCAGCGCACAGATAATCACTGATGTCATCATTTCTTTTGTTATATCAGTACAGGCACCTGGGTCCACCGACCTACACTCCGACGGTCGCCTGCAGTGTCATCCAGATCGCGTTACAGGCTTTCTCTAACCGTTCGGCTTCTGTAAGCGACGGCTACGTGGTTATCACGAACCGCAGCGTATTCTATAGCCCGCCAGGCTTGTACGAAGGCGCCGCAGTTGCCCACGACGCAACAATGCAAAAGCTCTTCACAGTGATGGACGCATTTACTGCTGACCGCGGTTTTGTCGCGACGCTGGCTTTCCATGGGCACGTTCTTGCGGTCGCGGGCGAACAGGACGCGAAGTTCTGCGTGCAGCAACCCCCGGGTGCTCCGTCTTGTCTCAATAAAACGCCTTTGCTACGTCCTTAGAATCCGGTGCGTCCTGCTTCATGAGATCGCGTCTCAAACAGCCCGCCATAATTTTCCACTCATGTCATTCCGAACATTATCCACGTGTTGAACCTACACAAGTCAAGCGCGGCGACTTATGCTTTGATCTACAAGTGGCTGGCGCAGGAGGGATTCTGAATTTGACGAAGCGATGGGCGACTCGTTCGCTACTATCGAGTGGCACGAAACTTGTTGCGTTTTTCAACTTGTCGCTGCTGTTACATCTCAGGTCGCGAGCTGTCGTCCTACGGCACAGAAATGACCAATCAGACGTCGCTGACTGATATTGGAGCTAGAGAATTCAATATATCACAACATCAAGCTAGCACATCTGCGGGCCCCGCAGCGCAAGGCCACGCATGCGACCTTAATAATCAGCTTTTTGGACCTGCTGAGTGAGCACAAGTCGACTCTTGCAGGTTAAAAAGACTTCCTAAAATTTGAACATTAACTACCGACCACGCTCATTCCTTCGTACTGTCACAATGCTCGCCGACTCATTCGTCGCCGCCGTCGCCCTGGTTTCGCTGGTTGGTGCTGTGCCCGCGGTTCCAGTAGAGCATTACTCGTCCTCGAAATGCACCGAGTTTTATGCCCCTGTCACGGCCACAGCAACTAATGTCGCCAACATCACCCTCGACTCGCCTGGTTCTGGCAGCTTGCAGGTTGGACCCGCCGCGTTCAACATTTTCTTCCACTTCTGCACGCCATCGGAGCCTACAGAGCGTTCAAAGACTGTCCAGATTCTTGCTCACGGCGAGTTCACGTGTCGAAAGGGAGTTACGTGGCTGACGAATGCAACAGGTGCAACGTATACCCAGGAGTACTGGAACGTGCAGTACAAGCCAGAAGTGTACTCCTACGAACGCGCCGCTCTTGCACAAGGGTATTCCATCCTGAGCTACGACGCGCTCGGTAGCGGCAGGAGTGCGCATCCAGACCCGCTCAACGTGGTGCAGCTTCCGCTTCTCACCCAATTAGTGGTGGGCATCGTCCAAGCCGTTCGAAGTGGTACACTTGCTCCTCCACATATTGCGCTGCCGGATTTCGACAAGATCGTGTACATGGGACACTCGTTGGGCAGCTTGACGTTGAACACGGCGCTGGCTGAATCCCCAGATCTACCGGTCGACGCTGCTGTTTTTACTGGTGTACGCACTTGGGTTTTGTATCACGCGCGCGTGGAGACTGATTGGCATCTTCTTCCCGTATATCAGTTCACGCACTCAGGCGAAGCAATCTCAAATCTAACCCTTGCGCACGGCGATTTGCAAATCGCATCCCAAACTTTCCCGGATCGCTTCGGCTCGTTAAGCGATGGCTACACGGTTGTACAGGATCGCACCATTTTCTATGCGCCACCCGGCTCGTATGAAGAAGGAGCGTTTGAGTATGACACGGCAAATCAGGATACGGCCTCTGTCGGACTCGCATTCACTCTCCGGTCTGGCTTCGTCCCGACACCGGCGTACAGCGGACATGTGCTTGCGGTCATAGGCGACCAAGACGTGACATTCTGCAACCAGCCTGGATGCGCCAACGTATTCCAAGAGGCCGCATTCTACTCCGCCGCTGCCTCATTTGAAGCTCGTACGTCCTACTGCACAAGATTGCGTTTAAGCAAGCGCACTGAAATCTGCGCGCAGAGGTTATTCCGAACACTGGGCACGTCTTAAATCTGCACAAGTCAAGTGTGGCGACGTACACTGTGATCTTGGATTGGTTAACGCGTATCGGCTTCTGAGCTGTAGTACTCAAGAAGACAACGTCTGAAGACGTTGTCCTACTGCCTCGAAAGTCTAGTATAAGATTTCTGTGTTTGTGTATTGGATCGCGTCACTAGATCACGTCTAATTTGTTCTAAGAGGATGGTCGTGTACCATCATAATCCAGCGTTGCTATCTACCATGAGACTTTGCATCTTGAGATGGGCTTAATGAGACGTCCGACACTATTGTGTTCGTGCCTGTGGGAAGATCTGGTGGCAGAGAACTCGTTAACGCGAGCGATGGCATCCCCTGACCTTGTAATTTTCTATCGTCGTGACCAGCCTTCTCAGAGTCCTTGAGATCGCAGCCCTTTTCAAGGTCTTGCTCGTCATCCTGCCCGAGCTGCTTGTTGCGCACGAGGTCGCGACCTTGTTGCTTCATTGCTTCGTCGTCTGGCCGTCGCAATTCGTGGTGCTTGATCAGAAGAACCGATGAGGCTGTAGCAATTGCTTGCAAACCAACCTGAATAAACAATCAACCACGAGCCAAAGGAGTTTCAAACTCATACGCACTGTTACGTAGAAGACGGTGGTAAAACCTTTCATGTACGAGTTCAGAATCCCGAACCGCTGTGAGGTGCTCAGCATGGCCTTGAATTCAACCTGGTTGATCACCGTGGGGTTGTCTAACAACGTGTCGATCGTTTCTTCTGACAACCCAAGTATCTGAACGCCAGATCGAAGGGAATTGTTCACGATTGCCGTATAGACAGCCAGCATGAGGGCGCTCCCGAGAAGACGGACGAAATTGCGGACGCTAGTGGTGACAGCCATATCGTGGCGAGGCACGGCGGCTTGCATGGCGATCATCTCACTCGTTCAATTTTCAGCTGCTTGTATCCATAGCTGAGAAAATGAGACGCACGTTTGAAATGTGAACCCAGCAGAGATGCCCGACATGAGAAGGACACCCACGATCTTACCAGTTGATGTGTGGAGATCCATCGTGGATTGGAGACCTTGTCCGATGCACCAGCATGCATGGCCGAAAATGATCAACCAGCGATAGTGGCCAGTTCGGCTGACAATCTGGCCGGAGGCGACCACAAAAAATGCTGTTATCATATCAGACGTGGTATAAGGGTACAGGGAGATGAATTCGGCTTACCCACAGGGACGAGGAGAGGAAGCGTGAGAGCTGAAGCTCTGACAGAAGAATTTCCTCGGACAAGTTGAAGATATTGCGGAATGAAGAACATGAGCTATGGTGTCGATTTCAACATTGGTAAAGCTCCGCTGAGTGATGAACTCACACCAAAGAATGTTCCCGCGCTGCACATGGTATTGATATAGACTCCCACGACAGTTGGGTATAAGAATATGTTGACCGGGACGATTGGCAGCAGTGCTCCCTTTGCTTCCCAAGTCATAAATATAGCAAAAATTGCAATGCCTAGGATCAGTGTAACGAGTACTGGTGCTGAGCTCCATCCATATGTGACGCCGCCCCTGTGAGGACTTCAGAATGTCTCACATCGACAGTCTCTGAAGCATACCAATTCAGCCCCAACTAGTAGCAGTCAGAAATCAAGCTTTCCACCATCACAAGTGAGCGGAAACTCACGAGAACCAAAACGGAGAACAGGATAGTGAGGACTGAACCGAGATAGTCAACCTTGAAGAACTTCTCCCGGAAGCTGCCTCGCACTCCTTTGAGCGGAAGGAGCCAGATGGTCACGGCAATTGCTAGCCCGCAAAGAGGAAGGTTTATCCAAAACGTCCATCGCCTTATTTGTAGGGAATGAGCAGACTGGCGGCAGCTGTATGAGCGAAGGCTGCTCACCAAGTCGTGTACTGTGAGAAGACACCACCTGCGAAATGTCTGAGCGAGGTTTGTGAGATGGTAAGGCCTATGGACTAACCAAGAAGAGGACCACAGCCGTTTGCAATGGCGATGACGCCTTCTGTTATACCCATATACTTGCCTCTGTCCGCCAATGAGACAATGTCCGACACGATGATGAGGACCCTAAACAAGACTGTCAAATACGATTTAAAAGGAATTGGTAAGAAAATTGACATCGTGATCAGTCCGCCGCCTCCCATGCCTTGGAGAGCACGGAAAATGATTAACTGCGGTAATGTCAGCAAAAGTCTCGCATTCGAAGGTTTTGCGCGACGTACCTGAAGCATGTTTCTTGCAAGTGCGCAGGCAAGGGAAGTGATCCAGAAAATTGACAAAGCAGCGATCAACATGTTTTTTCTGGTGAGCATTAGTGCCAGCGTCCGCGTTGACGAAACTGCGAGATGCAACCAACGCACCTCCCAAAAACGTCAGACCAACGCCCGTAAATGGGGGTAAAGGCGAGACTGGTGAGTAAGTAAGATGTAGCCACCCATGACGACTCCTTTCCTGCGTGGAGATCGGACGCAATACGCGGCAGGGCGGTTGCAATGCTGAGATGTGCAACTGGGGTTAGTCATATGGATGCTGTTAGAAAACTTCTCAAGGGCTTACATCGTTTGGTCAAGAAACGAGCATAATAAGGCAAGGGATAGGCCCATGTAAACCGCGACGACCTGCTTTGCCGGAAGGAACGCGGTCTGGTCTTGTAGTCCGTTCGCCACAGGCTTCGTGATATCGTCAACGGGTGGGGCAACTGGCTGCTCAGCAAGCTTGACACCAGCGATTGGTGCTGCTGCCGCATTTGTCGCAGACAGAACTGGCACGTCTCCTCCCTCATTGTGCGTTGCCATGAGCAGGGGTAGACGGGAGAAGGAGGGGAGCCGTGTGCGGGCCGGGTTTTAGATGTGGTGTGAGCCGGCCGTGAACGTACATCCTGTCATTGGATTCATTCGGCTGCTCGGCTGACCTGAGATTCTTTGTCTTGTTCGGCGTCATTGATCCGAATATCATGTCCGAAAACCACACGGTGACCAACCGAGGGGGTTCAAAGACGCGCATACGGGGAGGCGTGGCTGCGGTTCCGGCAGCTAACCGATAGCTGGGAGGAACTTCGGACCTTCATTCTACCTTCGCTTACCTGATCCAATGGCGGCGGAGCAGAGTCCGTATGAGGTACCACAGAAGGAGACGGTGAACGTAGGGGGCATCCCCGTGAACGTCTACAGAGAAATGAAAAGTGGTAGCGAGGATGGATCGCGTCCCATCACAGCAGTTTTCATGCTGCATGGGAGGTTGTCACACTGCGATGGGCCTCACACAATGCCGATTGTAGAGGCATGCTTCAATGCCGTGCGTCAGCACAAAATGCAGGGAAACCATCCTTTGAGCGACCTGATCGTTATCACATTAGTGCGTAGGGCATCGGTATCACCATCTGCGCGCTGTACGACTGAGCACGCAACCGCAACTCAGGATCATGTATGCAATATCAGCTGATGTCACGTATTGTACTCAGCATACTGAAGCGGAATCACGGATCGAGGATTTTGGACGCCAAAGCGAACGATGCTTGGGACAAGACCAAAGAGAAGGACAACGTTCGTCACGCGTGAGTGTTGCGCGACCAATTACGACGGCGGAGCTGATTAAGAAAATCTTACATTCTATCAGTGTCGACATGTATGCGATTCAAAGTGGGTGTCTAGGCTGCGATGTATGCAGCGAGCTGAACTTGCTTTCAGCCGGGACGGCTCGCGATGTATCGTTCGTTATCGACTTCCTACCTGCGTACCTTTTCCATCCGGAGAAAGGCGGATTGTACAGTGGGGTGTGGTGGGCGTTAGTCTCGGTGGACACTCCAGCTGGATTCTTCTAAACTCTGGTGCGCACCATGCATAATTAGTGAAGTTTTGCGACTCTGAAGTGCTGCGTAGATCCACGAGTTAGTTTTGGGGTACCAATTATTGGCGGCGCGGACTTTGAGAAGTTGATGGCTTATCGAATTGAGCGCACCTTTGGCGCAGGTAGCACACTCGAGCCGCCGAGATATCCGGTAATACTACGCGACTTCGTAAACAGCCACGACCCGGCCAAAAGCAACTTCCAGGCCAATGATTCGTCCAATCCATTCCAGGGCAAGAAAATCCTTGTGTTAAGCGGTGCAACCGACACGTTGGTGCCGTTCAGCATTACCTCGGAGTTTGCGGGCATATTGAAATCGACCATGGGTGCTGGAAGCATTGAGGTGGTCGTTGAAGAGGGTGCCGGCCATCAACTGACTCCTACAGCTACCGAAAGGACTGCAGCTTTTGTGTTGAAAGTGCTGTCCGCTCCGAGCAGCAAGATGTAGATTAGCCGGAGGGAAAACACGTCGCAACATGCTCTATATGCCCTAGTACTTATTGCAATCAACAAGGTAGTACTTCCGAGCACACCCACGCGCGTGACCGACGCGTGACACATGGCGTAAACCAGCAAGGACCAGTTCAAGCTTTTGAACTTATTGCGGATCTGAAATGCCAAATTCCATACCGGAGCCTGCCAACCCTCTGCTATGCTGTAGGATCTGCGCAGGACACGTTTCTGACTGGGAAAAAGAAATCGTGCATGCGACAGCTATGCAGAGCTTGATTTAAGTCATGTTAGTGATTCATTTTGATGTGAATTATAGTGCTTCTTATCTGCGTATATTTAACCCACTTCCGCCATGCGCTACTCAGCCGAGCGTCTCTACACGGCACTTGCCGATCCCTAATCGGGGCTGCCGGACTCCAGCCTGTCCTTCGTACTTGGTCGCGATCTTTTGAATTTTCCCACTGATGTCTTTGCCAAAGGTAATATCTTACTCTCTCAACCTTCGATGTACATCCTGTTTACTGTGTTGCTCCCACAGCGTATCGTCAAGGTCAGCATTTCGCGTGTCACCAGTGGTCTTGCTCATGCGCCACATGCCTTTCACACACACACACATCTCCTATACCCGACCCTCTGACACTACTACCTCGGCATATTTTCATTATAATCCCCTGTCTATTCCTGCGTACATCATAATGGCTGCTGATTCCATGCTTTCGTCGCGTTGAATCCTCATCGTCATTGGGATCGGTCTCTTCTCTCCTCGATCCATTGTCCTCAAACTAACTGCTCAACCTATCTCCACCCCTCTGCTTTTACCCTGTTGAAACCCGTGTGCCGCAACGCCACTCACATCTGTTATCGATCATCCACCTTCTGGCCAAGATCACGTCAAGTCACGCTTGCAATTCCGCCATCTCGCTCGCCATCCGATATCTAGGAAACGGAGCGTCTCGTAGCGGACCCTGCGCCTGGGATCACAGCCGAGCCGCATGAGGATAACCTGCGATACTTCGATGTCACAATCTCTGGTCCTGGAGGAAGCCCATTTGAGGGTTTGCCCACGTCTTCACTTGATTAGATTAAGATCCTGACGAGTGACTGGTGTCTCGCGCCCAAGGTGGCTCGTTCAAGTTGGAACTGTTCTTGCCAGAAGAGTATCCTATGAGCCCGCCCAAGGTCCGCTTCCTTACCAAGATCTACCACCCTAACATCGGTGAGTGATTGCTCCTATAGACACCACAAATTGCACTTACTGGTCCATTTTCCTCCTGCAGACAAACTTGGGCGTATCTGTTTGGACATTTTGAAAGGTGCGCAGCGCTTACTTTGGCGCGTCATGGATTGAGCGCTGACCTCGATTGACAGACAAATGGTCGCCCGCTCTGCAAATCCGCACCGTGCTCCTGAGCATACAGGCGTTGCTCAGCTCACCAAATCCAGATGATCCTCTGGCCGCCGATGTCAGTGTCCTGTTCTCCATCCTCGCATGGTTCTGATTATCTGTAGGTTGCGAAGCACTATAAAGAGGACCTCAAGGGTGCACAAGCGGTCAGCAAGGAGTGGACGCTGAACTACGCAAAGGAGGAACCAAAGGCAGCGGAGGCGTAATGCTTCTGGACACGAACAATCGTCTACGACTTTGTGTAAAACATTGTCCTCTCCTCCTTCAGTCTCTTCAGTCCTCTAGTCATCTCCTTACCTTCGCATCCTGTCTTCTCATGTTTACCTGCTTGACTTGAACCATGGCCTCTTCTCTTTTCATACAATGTGCCCTAAACTTGATCTCCGGGTTGGCAACACAGTATTCCATCTTAATGGTCTCGTTGGTGACGATGGTGCAATAGGGTGAGCATTCACTCATGAGTACTGGAACATCAAGAACGCCCCTGAGGCGTACTCTCATGGCCCTGACACACGGCTACTCCACCCTGAGTTATGATAACCTCGGTAACGGAGAAGGCTCAACGCCCAACCCTTTCAATGTATTGCAAATGCCATTTCTAATCCAGTTGGCGGCATTGTCTAAACTGTTTATGGTGGTACGCTCACCCTCCACATCGTAAGGTGCGACAAGATCGTGTATGTGGCATACTCGTTGGGCATTATGATCCTAAGTGGGGCGTTGGCTGCTTACCCGAATCTACGACTCGATGCAGCGCACAGATAATCACTGATGTCATCATTTCATCAGGCACCGACCCACACTCCGACGGTCGCCCATCGCGTTACAGGCTTTCTCTAACCGTTCGGCTTCTGTAAGCGACGGCTACGTGGTTATCACGAACCGCAGCGTATTCTATAGCCCGCCAGGCTTGTACGAAGGCGCCGCAGTTGCCCACGACGCAACAATGCAAAAGCTCTTCGCAGTGATGGACGCATTTACTGCTGACCGCGGTTTTGTCGCGACGCTGGCTTTCCATGGGCACGTTCTTGCGGTCGCGGGCGAACAGGACGCGAAGTTCTGCGTGCAGCAGCCCCCGGGTGCTCCCTCTTGTCTCAATAAAACGCCTTTGCTACGTCCTTAGAATCCGGTGCGTCCTGCTTCATGAGATCGCGTCTCAAACAGCCCGCCATAATTTTCCGCTCAGATGTCATTCCGAACATTGTCCAACGTGTTGAACCTACACAAGTCAAGCGCGGCGACTTATGCTTTGATCTACAAGTGACTGGCGCAGGAGGGATTCTGAAATTGACGAAGCGATAGGCGACTCGTTCGCTACCAGCGAGTGGCACGAAACTTGTTGCGTTTTTCAACTTGTCGCTGCTGTTACATCTCAGGTCGCGAGCAGTCGTCCTACGGCAGAAATGACAATCAGACGTCGCTGACTGATAATTGGAGCTATAGAATTCAATATATCACAACATTAAGCGAGCACATCTGCGGGCCCCGCAGCGCAAGGCCACGCATGCGACCTTAATAATCAGCTTCTTGGACCTGCTGAGTGAGCACAAGTAGACTCTTGCAGGTTAAAAAGACTTCCTAAAATTTGAACATCAACTACCGACCACGCTCATCTGTTCGTACTGTCACAATGCTCGCCGACTCATTCGTCGCCGCCGTCGCCCTGGTTTCGCTGGTTGGTGCTGTGCCCGCGGTTCCAGTAGAGCATCACTCGTCCTCGAAATGCACCGAGTTTTATGCCCCTGTCACGGCCACAGCAACTAATGTCGCCAACATCACCCTCGACTCGCCTGGTTCTGGCAGCTTGCAGGTTGGACCCGCCGCGTTCAACATTTTCTTCCACTTCTGCACGCCATCGGAGCCTACAGAGCGTTCAAAGACTGTCCAGATTCTTGCTCACGGCGAGTTCACGTGTCGAAAGGGAGTTACGTGGCTGACGAATGCAACAGGTGCAACGTATACCCAGGAGTACTGGAACGTGCAGTACAAGCCAGAAGTGTACTCCTACGAACGCGCCGCTCTTGCACAAGGGTATTCCATCCTGAGCTACGACGCGCTCGGTAGCGGCAGGAGTGCGCATCCAGACCCGCTCAACGTGGTGCAGCTTCCGCTTCTCACCCAATTAGTGGTGGGCATCGTCCAAGCCGTTCGAAGTGGTACACTTGCTCCTCCACATATTGCGCTGCCGGATTTCGACAAGATCGTGTACATGGGACACTCGTTGGGCAGCTTGACGTTGAACACGGCGCTGGCTGAATCCCCAGATCTACCGGTCGACGCTGCTGTTTTTACTGGTGTACGCACTTGGGTTTTGTATCACGCGCGCGTGGAGACTGATTGGCATCTTCTTCCCGTATATCAGTTCACGCACTCAGGCGAAGCAATCTCAAATCTAACCCTTGCGCACGGCGATTTGCAAATCGCATCCCAAACTTTCCCGGATCGCTTCGGCTCGTTAAGCGATGGCTACACGGTTGTACAGGATCGCACCATTTTCTATGCGCCACCCGGCTCGTATGAAGAAGGAGCGTTTGAGTATGACACGGCAAATCAGGATACGGCCTCTGTCGGACTCGCATTCACTCTCCGGTCTGGCTTCGTCCCGACACCGGCGTACAGCGGACATGTGCTTGCGGTCATAGGCGACCAAGACGTGACATTCTGCAACCAGCCTGGATGCGCCAACGTATTCCAAGAGGCCGCATTCTACTCCGCCGCTGCCTCATTTGAAGCTCGTACGTCCTACTGCACAAGATTGCGTTTAAGCAAGCGCACTGAAATCTGCGCGCAGAGGTTATTCCGAACACTGGGCACGTCTTAAATCTGCACAAGTCAAGTGTGGCGACGTACACTGTGATCTTGGATTGGTTAACGCGTATCGGCTTCTGAGCTGTAGTACTCAAGAAGACAACGTCTGAAGACGTTGTCCTACTGCCTCGAAAGTCTAGTATAAGATTTCTGTGTTTGTGTATTGGATCGCGTCACTAGATCACGTCTAATTTGTTCTAAGAGGATGGTCGTGTACCATCATAATCCAGCGTTGCTATCTACCATGAGACTTTGCATCTTGAGATGGGCTTAATGAGACGTCCGACACTATTGTGTTCGTGCCTGTGGGAAGATCTGGTGGCAGAGAACTCGTTAACGCGAGCGATGGCATCCCCTGACCTTGTAATTTTCTATCGTCGTGACCAGCCTTCTCAGAGTCCTTGAGATCGCAGCCCTTTTCAAGGTCTTGCTCGTCATCCTGCCCGAGCTGCTTGTTGCGCACGAGGTCGCGACCTTGTTGCTTCATTGCTTCGTCGTCTGGCCGTCGCAATTCGTGGTGCTTGATCAGAAGAACCGATGAGGCTGTAGCAATTGCTTGCAAACCAACCTGAATAAACAATCAACCACGAGCCAAAGGAGTTTCAAACTCATACGCACTGTTACGTAGAAGACGGTGGTAAAACCTTTCATGTACGAGTTCAGAATCCCGAACCGCTGTGAGGTGCTCAGCATGGCCTTGAATTCAACCTGGTTGATCACCGTGGGGTTGTCTAACAACGTGTCGATCGTTTCTTCTGACAACCCAAGTATCTGAACGCCAGATCGAAGGGAATTGTTCACGATTGCCGTATAGACAGCCAGCATGAGGGCGCTCCCGAGAAGACGGACGAAATTGCGGACGCTAGTGGTGACAGCCATATCGTGGCGAGGCACGGCGGCTTGCATGGCGATCATCTCACTCGTTCAATTTTCAGCTGCTTGTATCCATAGCTGAGAAAATGAGACGCACGTTTGAAATGTGAACCCAGCAGAGATGCCCGACATGAGAAGGACACCCACGATCTTACCAGTTGATGTGTGGAGATCCATCGTGGATTGGAGACCTTGTCCGATGCACCAGCATGCATGGCCGAAAATGATCAACCAGCGATAGTGGCCAGTTCGGCTGACAATCTGGCCGGAGGCGACCACAAAAAATGCTGTTATCATATCAGACGTGGTATAAGGGTACAGGGAGATGAATTCGGCTTACCCACAGGGACGAGGAGAGGAAGCGTGAGAGCTGAAGCTCTGACAGAAGAATTTCCTCGGACAAGTTGAAGATATTGCGGAATGAAGAACATGAGCTATGGTGTCGATTTCAACATTGGTAAAGCTCCGCTGAGTGATGAACTCACACCAAAGAATGTTCCCGCGCTGCCCATGGTATTGATATAGACTCCCACGACAGTTGGGTATAAGAATATGTTGACCGGGACGATTGGCAGCAGTGCTCCCTTTGCTTCCCAAGTCATAAATATAGCAAAAATTGCAATGCCTAGGATCAGTGTAACGAGTACTGGTGCTGAGCTCCATCCATATGTGACGCCGCCCCTGTGAGGACTTCAGAATGTCTCACATCGACAGTCTCTGAAGCATACCAATTCAGCCCCAACTAGTAGCAGTCAGAAATCAAGCTTTCCACCATCACAAGTGAGCGGAAACTCACGAGAACCAAAACGGAGAACAGGATAGTGAGGACTGAACCGAGATAGTCAACCTTGAAGAACTTCTCCCGGAAGCTGCCTCGCACTCCTTTGAGCGGAAGGAGCCAGATGGTCACGGCAATTGCTAGCCCGCAAAGAGGAAGGTTTATCCAAAACGTCCATCGCCTTATTTGTAGGGAATGAGCAGACTGGCGGCAGCTGTATGAGCGAAGGCTGCTCACCAAGTCGTGTACTGTGAGAAGACACCACCTGCGAAATGTCTGAGCGAGGTTTGTGAGATGGTAAGGCCTATGGACTAACCAAGAAGAGACCACAGCCGTTTGCAATGGCGATGACGCCTTCTGTTATACCCATATACTTGCCTCTGTCCGCCAATGAGACAATGTCCGACACGATGATGAGGACCCTAAACAAGACTGTCAAATACGATTTAAAAGGAATTGGTAAGAAAATGACATCGTGATCAGTCCGCCGCCTCCCATGCCTTGGAGAGCACGGAAAATGATTAACTGCGGTAATGTCAGCAAAAGTCTCGCATTCGAAGGTTTTGCGCGACGTACCTGAAGCATGTTTCTTGCAAGTGCGCAGGCAAGGGAAGTGATCCAGAAAATTGACAAAGCAGCGATCAACATGTTTTTTCTGGTGAGCATTAGTGCCAGCGTCCGCGTTGACGAAACTGCGAGATGCAACCAACGCACCTCCCAAAAACGTCAGACCAACGCCCGTAAATGGGGGTAAGGCGAGACTGGTGAGTAAGTAAGATGTAGCCACCCATGACGACTCCTTTCCTGCGTGGAGATCGGACGCAATACGCGGCAGGGCGGTTGCAATGCTGAGATGTGCAACGGGGGTTAGTCATATGGATGCTGTTAGAAAACTTCTCAAGGGCCTTACATCGTTTGGTCAAGAAACGAGCATAATAAGGCAAGGGATAGGCCCATGTAAACCGCGACGACCTGCTTTGCCGGAAGGAACGCGGTCTGGTCTTGTAGTCCGTTCGCCACAGGCTTCGTGATATCGTCAACGGGTGGGGCAACTGGCTGCTCAGCAAGCTTGACACCAGCGATTGGTGCTGCTGCCGCATTTGTCGCAGACAGAACTGGCACGTCTCCTCCCTCATTGTGCGTTGCCATGAGCAGGGTAGACGGGAGAAGGAGGGGAGCCGTGTGCGGGCCGGGTTTTTAGATGTGGTGTGAGCCGGCCGTGAACGTACATCCTGTCATTGGATTCATTCGGCTGCTCGGCTGACCTGAGATTCTTTGTCTTGTTCGGCGTCATTGATCCGAATATCATGTCCGAAAACCACACGGTGACCAACCGAGGGGGTTCAAAGACGCGCATACGGGGAGGCGTGGCTGCGGTTCCGGCAGCTAACCGATAGCTGGGAGGAACTTCGGACCTTCATTCTACCTTCGCTTACCTGATCCAATGGCGGCGGAGCAGAGTCCGTATGAGGGTACCACAGAAGGAGACGGTGAACGTAGGGGCATCCCCGTGAACGTCTACAGAGAAATGAAAAGTGGTAGCGAGGATGGATCGCGTCCCATCACAGCAGTTTCATGCTGCATGGGAGGTTGTCACACTGCGATGGGCCTCACACAATGCCGATTGTAGAGGCATGCTTCAATGCCGTGCGTCAGCACAAAATGCAGGGAAACCATCCTTTGAGCGACCTGATCGTTATCACATTAGTGCGTAGGGCATCGGTATCACCATCTGCGCGCTGTACGACTGAGCACGCAACCGCAACTCAGGATCATGTATGCAATATCAGCTGATGTCACGTATTGTACTCAGCATACTGAAGCGGAATCACGGATCGAGGATTTTGGAACGCCAAAGCGAACGATGCTTGGGACAAGACCAAAGAGAAGGACAACGTTCGTCACGCGTGAGTGTTGCGCGACCAATTACGACGGCGGAGCTGATTAGAAAATCTTACATTCTATCAGTGTCGACATGTATGCGATTCAAAGTGGGTGTCTAGGCTGCGATGTATGCAGCGAGCTGAACTTGCTTTCAGCCGGGACGGCTCGCGATGTATCGTTCGTTATCGACTTCCTACCTGCGTACCTTTTTCCATCCGGAGAAAGGCGGATTGTACAGTGGGTGTGGTGGGCGGTTAGTCTCGGTGGACACTCCAGCTGGATTCTTCTAAACTCTGGTGCGCACCATGCATAATTAGTGAAGTTTTGCGACTCTGAAGTGCTGCGTAGATCCACGAGTTAGTTTTGGGGTACCAATTATTGGCGGCGCGGACTTTGAGAAGTTGATGGCTTATCGAATTGAGCGCACCTTTGGCGCAGGTAGCACACTCGAGCCGCCGAGATATCCGGTAATACTACGCGACTTCGTAAACAGCCACGACCCGGCCAAAAGCAACTTCCAGGCCAATGATTCGTCCAATCCATTCCAGGGCAAGAAAATCCTTGTGTTAAGCGGTGCAACCGACACGTTGGTGCCGTTCAGCATTACCTCGGAGTTTGCGGGCATATTGAAATCGACCATGGGTGCTGGAAGCATTGAGGTGGTCGTTGAAGAGGGTGCCGGCCATCAACTGACTCCTACAGCTACCGAAAGGACTGCAGCTTTTGTGTTGAAAGTGCTGTCCGCTCCGAGCAGCAAGATGTAGATTAGCCGGAGGGAAAACACGTCGCAACATGCTCTATATGCCCTAGTACTTATTGCAATCAACAAGGTAGTACTTCCGAGCACACCCACGCGCGTGACCGACGCGTGACACATGGCGTAAACCAGCAAGGACCAGTTCAAGCTTTTGAACTTATTGCGGATCTGAAATGCCAAATTCCATACCGGAGCCTGCCAACCCTCTGCTATGCTGTAGGATCTGCGCAGGACACGTTTCTGACTGGGAAAAAGAAATCGTGCATGCGACAGCTATGCAGAGCTTGATTTAAGTCATGTTAGTGATTCATTTTGATGTGAATTATAGTGCTTCTTATCTGCGTATATTTAACCCACTTCCGCCATGCGCTACTCAGCCGAGCGTCTCTACACGGCACTTGCCGATCCCTAATCGGGGCTGCCGGACTCCAGCCTGTCCTTCGTACTTTGGTCGCGATCTTTTGAATTTTCCCACTGATGTCTTTGCCAAAGGTAATATCTTACTCTCTCAACCTTCGATGTACATCCTGTTTACTGTGTTGCTCCCACAGCGTATCGTCAAGGTCAGCATTTCGCGTGTCACCAGTGGTCTTGCTCATGCGCCACATGCCTTTCACACACACACACATCTCCTATACCCGACCCTCTGACACTACTACCTCGGCATATTTTCATTATAATCCCCGTCTATTCCTGCGTACATCATAATGGCTGCTGATTCCATGCTTTCGTCGCGTTGAATCCTCATCGTCATTGGATCGGTCTCTTCTCTCCTCGATCCATTGTCCTCAAACTAACTGCTCAACCTATCTCCACCCCTCTGCTTTTACCCTGTTGAAACCCGTGTGCCGCAACGCCACTCACATCTGTTATCGATCATCCACCTCTGGCCAAGATCACGTCAAGTCACGCTTGCAATTCCGCCATCTCGCTCGCCATCCGATATCTAGGAAACGGAGCGTCTCGTAGCGGACCCTGCGCCTGGGATCACAGCCGAGCCGCATGAGGATAACCTGCGATACTTCGATGTCACAATCTCTGGTCCTGGAGGAAGCCCATTTGAGGGTTTGCCCACGTCTTCACTTGATTAGATTAAGATCCTGACGAGTGACTGGTGTCTCGCGCCCAAGGTGGCTCGTTCAAGTTGGAACTGTTCTTGCCAGAAGAGTATCCTATGAGCCCGCCCAAGGTCCGCTTCCTTACCAAGATCTACCACCCTAACATCGGTGAGTGATTGCTCCTATAGACACCACAAATTGCACTTACTGGTCCATTTTCCTCCTGCAGACAAACTTGGGCGTATCTGTTTGGACATTTTGAAAGGTGCGCAGCGCTTACTTTGGCGCGTCATGGATTGAGCGCTGACCTCGATTGACAGACAAATGGTCGCCCGCTCTGCAAATCCGCACCGTGCTCCTGAGCATACAGGCGTTGCTCAGCTCACCAAATCCAGATGATCCTCTGGCCGCCGATGTCAGTGTCCTGTTCTCCATCCTCGCATGGTTCTGATTATCTGTAGGTTGCGAAGCACTATAAAGAGGACCTCAAGGGTGCACAAGCGGTCAGCAAGGAGTGGACGCTGAACTACGCAAAGGAGGAACCAAAGGCAGCGGAGGCGTAATGCTTCTGGACACGAACAATCGTCTACGACTTTGTGTAAAACATTGTCCTCTCCTCCTTCAGTCTCTTCAGTCCTCTAGTCATCTCCTTACCTTCGCATCCTGTCTTCTCATGTTTACCTGCTTGACTTGAACCATGGCCTCTTCTCTTTTCATACAATGTGCCCTAAACTTGATCTCCGGGTTGGCAACACAGTATTCCATCTTAATGGTCTCGTTGGTGACGATGGTGCAATAGGGTGAGCATTCACTCATGAGTACTGGAACATCAAGAACGCCCCTGAGGCGTACTCTCATGGCCCTGACACACGGCTACTCCACCCTGAGTTATGATAACCTCGGTAACGGAGAAGGCTCAACGCCCAACCCTTTCAATGTATTGCAAATGCCATTTCTAATCCAGTTGGCGGCATTGTCTAAACTGTTTATGGTGGTACGCTCACCCTCCACATCGTAAGGTGCGACAAGATCGTGTATGTGGCATACTCGTTGGGCATTATGATCCTAAGTGGGGCGTTGGCTGCTTACCCGAATCTACGACTCGATGCAGCGCACAGATAATCACTGATGTCATCATTTCATCAGGCACCGACCCACACTCCGACGGTCGCCCATCGCGTTACAGGCTTTTCTCTAACCGTTCGGCTTCTGTAAGCGACGGCTACGTGGTTATCACGAACCGCAGCGTATTCTATAGCCCGCCAGGCTTGTACGAAGGCGCCGCAGTTGCCACGACGCAACAATGCAAAAGCTCTTCGCAGTGATGGACGCATTTACTGCTGACCGCGGTTTTGTCGCGACGCTGGCTTTCCATGGGCACGTTCTTGCGGTCGCGGGCGAACAGGACGCGAAGTTCTGCGTGCAGCAGCCCCCGGGTGCTCCCTCTTGTCTCAATAAAACGCCTTTGCTACGTCCTTAGAATCCGGTGCGTCCTGCTTCATGAGATCGCGTCTCAAACAGCCCGCCATAATTTTCCGCTCAGATGTCATTCCGAACATTGTCCAACGTGTTGAACCTACACAAGTCAAGCGCGGCGACTTATGCTTTGATCTACAAGTGACTGGCGCAGGAGGGATTCTGAAATTGACGAAGCGATAGGCGACTCGTTCGCTACCAGCGAGTGGCACGAAACTTGTTGCGTTTTTCAACTTGTCGCTGCTGTTACATCTCAGGTCGCGAGCAGTCGTCCTACGGCAGAAATGACAATCAGACGTCGCTGACTGATAATTGGAGCTATAGAATTCAATATATCACAACATTAAGCGAGCACATCTGCGGGCCCCGCAGCGCAAGGCCACGCATGCGACCTTAATAATCAGCTTCTTGGACCTGCTGAGTGAGCACAAGTAGACTCTTGCAGGTTAAAAAGACTTCCTAAAATTTGAACATCAACTACCGACCACGCTCATCTGTTCGTACTGTCACAATGCTCGCCGACTCATTCGTCGCCGCCGTCGCCCTGTTTCGCTGGTTGGTGCTGTGCCCGCGGTTCCAGTAGAGCATACTCGTCCTCGAAATGCACCGAGTTTTATGCCCCTGTCACGGCCACAGCAACTAATGTCGCCAACATCACCCTCGACTCGCCTGGTTCTGGCAGCTTGCAGGTTGGACCCGCCGCGTTCAACATTTTCTTCCACTTCTGCACGCCATCGGAGCCTACAGAGCGTTCAAAGACTGTCCAGATTCTTGCTCACGGCGAGTTCACGTGTCGAAAGGGAGTTACGTGGCTGACGAATGCAACAGGTGCAACGTATACCCAGGAGTACTGGAACGTGCAGTACAAGCCAGAAGTGTACTCCTACAACGCGCCGCTCTTGCACAAGGGTATTCCATCCTGAGCTACGACGCGCTCGGTAGCGGCAGGAGTGCGCATCCAGACCCGCTCAACGTGGTGCAGCTTCCGCTTCTCACCCAATTAGTGGTGGGCATCGTCCAAGCCGTTCGAAGTGGTACACTTGCTCCTCCACATATTGCGCTGCCGGATTTCGACAAGATCGTGTACATGGGACACTCGTTGGGCAGCTTGACGTTGAACACGGCTGGCTGAATCCCCAGATCTACCGGTCGACGCTGCTGTTTTTACTGGTGTACGCACTTGGGTTTTGTATCACGCGCGCGTGGAGACTGATTGGCATCTTCTTCCCGTATATCAGTTCACGCACTCAGGCGAAGCAATCTCAAATCTAACCCTTGCGCACGGCGATTTGCAAATCGCTCCCAACTTTCCCGGATCGCTTCGGCTCGTTAAGCGATGGCTACACGGTTGTACAGGATCGCACCTTTTCTATGCGCCACCCGGCTCGTATGAAGAAGGAGCGTTTGAGTATGACACGGCAAATCAGGATACGGCTCTGTCGGACTCGCATTCACTCTCCGGTCTGGCTTCGTCCCGACACCGGCGTACAGCGGACATGTGCTTGCGGTCATAGGCGACCAAGACGTGACATCTGCAACCAGCCTGGATGCGCCAACGTATTCCAAGAGGCCGCATTCTACTCCGCCGCCTGCCTCATTTGAAGCTCGTACGTCCTACTGCACAAGATTGCGTTTAAGCAAGCGCACTGAAATCTGCGCGCAGAGGTTATTCCGAACACTGGGCACGTCTTAAATCTGCACAAGTCAAGTGTGGCGACGTACACTGTGATCTTGGATTGGTTAACGCGTATCGGCTTCTGAGCTGTAGTACTCAAGAAGACAACGTCTGAAGACGTTGTCCTACTGCCTCTAGTCTAAGATTTCTGTGTTTGTGTATTGGATCGCGTCACTAGATCACGTCTAATTTGTTCTAAGAGGATGGTCGTGTACCATCATAATCCAGCGTTGCTATCTACCAGGAGTCTTTGCATCTTGAGATGGGCTTAATGAGACGTCCGACACTATTGTGTTCGTGCCTGTGGGAAGATCTGGCGGCGAGAACTCGTTAACGCGAGCGATGGCATCCCCTGAGATTTGTATCCGCTGAGGAACAGTAAGAGCTCACAGGAAGCGTTAGCAAACACTTCAGGTATGTTCATACACTGCATTAAAATGGTTTGGTGTGGTCCATATTACGCTCAGTGATGTTCATACACGATGGATATAACCCATTACATATCCACATGTTTTCCAGTCCACACATTGCCATCAGCCGGTGGCGAGCGGTTGAGTACTTCTAAACACTGAAAAAACATATTTACATTTTTTAAGACCACTTCTTAAGTATGGTGTTTTCTGTTCGGTCTCTATGCTCGAGATGAATATAGGTATAAGGGTGATTTTTATTTTTCGTTCTGTCTCATATTAAAATATATGTGCATTTGCCCCATCTTGGAGCATTCCAATCGACTATTTCTGTTTAAATCGGTGAAATTTTGACGGAGATATAAGCGATACACTTTTCAAGGTCAAGGTGGCTCCGGCTGCCGGCAAGCGCCATTAGCGCTGAAAACGGCTGTAAGTGCCACGCTGTTGCACCACGTATTGCCAAAAGCCAAATTTACAGATGTGTGCGCGGACTGCGGTACACTCCGCGCCAGTCAGCTTTCCAGCTCCGTGATAAGTTGCGGTCGCCGCCGCGATGGCGGAGACTCTGATCGCCATTCTTCTAGTCACCTCCTCTGGCGTTGGTAAGAGCGTATCGTTCTGGGGCCCCCCCCACAGCCACTGCCCCGTGTCTCGCGAGCTCTACCCCGGAGCGCCTACACGCGCGTAACGTAACGGACGTCTTGTGGCGCTCAGCGTTCTCGCCTGACTTTGCGCCATTGAAGCGAAATAGCGAGCGTCCCTACAGGGCTTCTGGGTCAGATTGGCAAGGGCCCGGAAACTCTGAAGACCTTGAAGTAGTTGTTCGTCTCGCAAGAGAGGACGAGGATTCATATGGCTGGCAGCCTCCGACATTCGCGCGCAAACGCGCTTTGTTCCAGCCTCAAGCCGTGTCATCTGGTCGTTCGTCGCCGGTCGTCGAGCGGACGTTCGACGCTCGCCCTCCGCCGCCTCTACAGCACAAAGATGACATGATCATGCCTATGATACTTGGCTATCCGGCTAGTGCCCTTGCGAGCTTACTTGCCCCTGCCAACCTTTGTCACCAGAAGTTCGAGCTCCTTGTCGACGAGCTGGTCTTCATCGGGCACCCAGTGTGCCGCGATCCTGATGGCTCTTGGCCTCCAGCATCGACTCCAGATGGTCTTCCAAGCTTACAAGATAGCAGAGAGGAGTCTCCCAACGCTGATCACCAGCATTCTCTCCACCTGTTCCATGTTGTGTTTGTCTTGGACCGTCCAGACGCCTCGTCCGCATCCTCAGGCAATCTCGCTCAATACTACGACATTATTTACCGACATATAGCTTTCAAGCTGACAGCCGCACTGTACGCAGAGCAAGGTGCACGTGCATTAGTCGACAACGAGACGGAGTACCTTGAAGATCTGAAGCAAAAGTTCCTTTTGCGAGGTATACCTGTCGGTGTCCTGTCCGTGACTTGTGATACTGACGCTAAATCAGATGCCGGAGAACCAGCAGCAAACAAGTATAAAGACCCTGTGGATGCATTCATCCAAGCTGCGCGCGAATGCTCGATTGCATCGGCCATCCAGCAAACGTACACCGCCATCAAGAACAACAGACTCGTCGACTTCACCATCGGCAAGATTCGGGTCCAGATTCAGCTGCCTCCCTCTCTGGACTCTATTTTGCATGACTCAGACGAGGCTGACTACCCTTCCGACTGGGATGATGAATCGAGAGGGGTTTACTGTC
>JAGTJP010000720.1:0-10495 GCA_020744175.1 Auriculariales sp. MPI-PUGE-AT-0066
AAAGTGGCGGTCGAATTGCCCCAGCTCGAGAATTAACCATCTCCTTGCGCTCATTCACCGTGGACGCGTCGTATTCTACAACCGTAAGCGCGTGGTTCTTCTCGATAAGCCAGCACTGAAGCTGTTGGTACTTCACGACGGCGATGATCTTGCACCGGATCGCAAGCCCAAAGGGACATATCCTGTGGTTATCAAGTCATTTGAGCTCACCGGTCTGGTGGAATACATGGGATTGCCCCTCGGGACCTTGCACTGCACTTGTGCGGCGTCAAACTTGTGGGTGACAAAGAAGAGATAAATCACTGCATATCTCTGTTTATAAATGACCATGTGTAGCGCCTTTGTGCTATATTGCTAGTACTTTCGTCCTTCAAAGCACAACGTGAGCCCGACCAGCACGGAAAAATGAACTTCATCGATACGAAAAATATTCGTCTGCAGATGTATTTTAAAAAAGGGTTTGCGCACTGTGTATGCGCGGCAACGACTAAAGGAAAGCAACCCGCATTCGATTCTCTGACCCCGATTTCCGGCTGCCGTCCGAAATGTGACGTTTAAGCGCGTCGGTGACAAGTATATCATCAATCCCTACGTACAAAGCACGGCATGTGAATACATAGAATTCCTTCGCGTTTCCTGCCCTGCTATTGCTTCCGAAATACTTCCGTAACATAGCATAGATGCGTCGGGAGACACGAGATGATTCTCTGGTTGCCTTTCTCCCGTCGCAGGTCTGTAACACATCTGCATTCTCTTTACGAATAACAACTTATGGTTGCCTTTCTCCCGTCGCAGAGTTTCACAAGTGTTCAACAGGTTATGAGCCCCGCGCACTAGGTGTTATGTTTCATACACCACTCGAGCACAACACTCTGCACAGCGATCCAACACTCCGATCAACACACACGCTTACCGAAAACAGGAGAGCATATTGCCTCACCTATCTGAACAGCAAGTGTTACGATCAGAGTTCCTGATTTCCTTGATACCCGTGTCTCTGAGCAGTGAGCAGACTAGTCCCGAGCGCTAGACCCACATCGTTCCTGTATCCATCGCCCCTCACTCCTGCATACGAGCACTAGCCACAAGTATAGCTGGTGCCAGGTGTACCTGACGGGAAGTCGGCATCTGATACTCTGAAACTACCTTCGGGTAGCGCGAGCCTCTCAGACAGCAGCCCGTGCGATTCATAGGAGCCTGTGTAGCGAGAATCCCTCGCCTTGCTCTCTAAGCCCTTCTGACGGTGCAAACCGAGGAAGTAAAATAACCCCTTCTGCTGTTGGACGAGTTGCCACAGAGAAGTAAACAGACCCTCGCCTGCCCTGCACTACACACGCACACGAGGAATATCCAACAAGGCACTTTACCACACACCATGTCCGGGTACGACACCATCGCTAAAGTTGAAAAGCTCACTGCTACCAACTACGCGACATGGTCGCTCGACATGAAGGCTTATCTTGCTTTCCAAGGCTGGTGGCGTACCGCCAATGGCACTACCACCAAACCTAAACCCAAGGACCCCGCAGCGCCACTAGACCCTGAAATCACCGCCATAGCCGACTGGGAACAGCTGAACGAGCGGATCGCAGGATCGATCTTCTTCACCCTTGGACCCGAAGAGCGCACTGCCGTACAAAGTGACATGGAAGATGGTGTGAAACTCTGGGCAGCCATCACAGCCCGTCACATTACCAACAAGCTAGCTCACGCTTCAACGCGTACAACGAGTTCTTCAGCCTTCGTCTCCAACCAGGAGAGAAACTCGACGTCTTCGCTGGAAAGATTGCTGACGCCATGCGTCGCATCCAAGAGTACCGCGAGCCTGGCTACGATATCAAGAAGCTGGACTCTGAGCTCTCCTCCATGGCCATTGTACAAGCACTTTCGAGGAAAAGAGTTGCTCCATGCTTGTCACTAGCCTCCTCGGCGACGACAACAAGCTTGGAGACATACTTGAGCTTCGCAAACGCCTAGTCACTGAGGACATCAACCGCGAGTCAACCCTACCATGTACAACTTGAAGAAAACCAGTCATGGCGTACTTGTCGCAGAATCTACTCCAACCACTCCTTCGTCTACAGCTGCCGCCGTCACTCCCAACGCTACCACAAAGCCGAAGGAGAAAGTAAAGTGCTCCCATTGCAAGAAGAACGGTCACATCGAAGAACACTGCCTAAAGAAGAAAGTTGAGGAGAAGGATAAGCTGATAGAGGATCTCAAAAACGCGCGTGGCATCACTGCGAATGACAACTCAGCGCTCCACATCACTCTATCACCCCAACTATCATCGAATCGGCACGTATCGCTCTCTCAGCCATTGACAAACGTGTAATTGACGCATGGTTAGCAGACTCCGGCGCCACAGCTCATATGACGCCATCAAAGGAGTTCTTCTCGACCTACCACAAGTCAAACGCCACAGTCCGCGTAGCCGATGGAAACATCGTACCAGCGGCTGGGGTGGGCACGGTTGTATTTGTACCATGTATAAACGGCGTCGATAGTGATCCAATAGCTCTCTCGAATGTTCTCACGTACCCCAACTCCAATGCAATCTGATCTCCACAAACTATCTGGTCAAGGAGAAAAGAATGACGATGTCTGCAAAGAACGATAAAATGATCTTTTCCCTCAACGACAAGTCACTTTCACCGCAACTATTGGAGACAACTTCTTAGGCTACGCCGACATGAAACTGGTACAGACCGATTCCCCAGTCGCTGCAGCACACCGCGCTACACTTCCCATGGACCTCTCCTATGGCATAGACGTACCATGCATCACAACGCTGCAGGGATTCAAGAGGCCATCCGCGAAAGCATGATTACCGGCATCCGCATTGATAGCAAAGTCAAACTTGACCCCATTTGCGAACCATGCCTAGCCGGGAAAATGCACGCCAACCCCTTTAAATCAACTGGAACCAAGACTCAGGAAATACTCGGACTAGTACACGCTGACCTGGTCCAAATGCCAGTAGCAACACTGTCAGGGTATAAATACTTCGTTGCATATCACGACGACAAGTCAAGCATGCACGTAGCGTACCTCCTCAGAAAGAAATCCGAAACGTTTGCCGCATTCTGCCAATTCAAGGCTTTCGCGGAAAACCAAACAGGACGGAAGATCAAAGCGTTCCAATGCGATGAGGGAGGCGAATTCACTGGGAAAGATTGGGACAATCTCTTCGCTGAAAGCGGTATCCTCAGAAGAGACTCCACGCGCAACAGACCTCAACAAAATGGTGCTGCTGAGAGAGCCAACAGAACCATCGTTGAAGCAATCACAGCCATACTCGCAGAGTCAGGACTCCCTCAGTCATTCTGGGGAGAAGCGCTCACAGCTTTCATCCATGTATGGAACAGGCTCCATCGTCATCCCTAACAGGAAAAGATGAGCCCAAAACCCCATACGAGCACTGGTACGGCACCAAGCCTGACCTCAGCCACCTCAGAGTCTGGGGATGTCGCGCATACACACACATACAACGTGACAAGCGCAACAAACTAGACTGGCACATGATCCCATGCATATTCATCGGTTACCCTCCTGGGTTCAAAGGATGGAAAACATGGGACCCTATCACAAAAAAGGTGCACATATCGGAACGCGTCGAATTTGACGAGAGGTACTTCCCTCTTTCCAAACTAGACAAGGGACAGGAAACTGTAGAACCTACACAGACATTGGACTTCGGGGGGTAGACGATTCAGATCGAACCAACACGTCCAAAGTCTATTCCAGCAACCCCTACAGTTCCAAATATGCCAGTAGCACCATCTACTCCTCCACGTCCACTAGCCACCACTATCCCAGTGCCACCACCCGCGCCTGAAATCAGACGAACTGGAAGACAATCCCAGCCCGTCAGAGACTGGCGCTCACCACTCGCAGACCGACTACCAGCACCAGCCACTACACCAATCCTCGCTGACCCTCTACACGTTCCACAAGAAATAGAACAAGAAAGGACAGACGCTGAGCGAGTCGACCGAGAACTGTCAGAGGACCTCAATGATGACGAAGACGTACATGTCGCCGCCAATGTTGACATAAACGTTGGAGAACCACGTACCTTTAAAGAAGCCATGACACGCCAAGACTCAACGAAGTGGGCAGAAGCCTTCGCCGAAGAAATGGCAGCACACGAGCGCAACGGTACCTGGGAAATCATCGAGAAACCAGATGGAGTAAAAGTCGTCGGATGTAGATGGGTATGCAAGATCAAGCGCAAAGCAGACGGATCAATCGAACGCTACAAAGCCAGACTGGTTGCACGCGGGTTCACACAACAACATGGAGTAAACTACTTCGAGACGTTCGCACCCACAGCCAAGATGGCCTCCATCAGGACCGTCCTCGCACTAGCAGCAGGACTTAACCTGAAACTGCGATCCATAGACATCAGCAATGCCTTCCTGAACGGTGATATCGACGCCGACGTATACATGGCTCAGCCTGAAGGGTTCGCTCTAGGAGGAAAGAACATGATCTGCAAACTGCGCAAGGCACTATACGGCACCAAACAAGGTGCCCGCGCATGGCAAATCAAGTTACACCACACCCTCACCACCGAGCTCGGATTCAAGGCCATATACAGCGACGGGTCATTCTTCGTGTATAGGAAGGAAAGCGACTTCGCGATGCTACCCTTCCACGTCGACGATGGAACCTTCGCAGCGAGCAGCAATGAACTCATCAACGACATCATCTCGCGCTAGGGAACCACTTCAAACTTCGCGACCTCGGACCTACAAAGTTCTTACTCGGAATCGCAGTCGAACAGGATATGCACAAGGGAACTGTTGAGCTCTCACAGAGGCAATATATCAATGACCTCCTCGAACGCTTCAACATGACCAACTGCAAAGGCGTCACAACGCCCATGCTACCTGGAACTCGACTCTCGCGCAAGGACTCTCCAACACCGATAAGGAAAAGGAAGAGATGGAAAAGTTCCCATATGGCAACGCAGTCGGAGCACTACTCTACGTGGCAACTTCCACCAGGCCGGATATCTCATTCGCCGTATCATCACTCTGTCGTTTCATCTTCAACCCGGGACCTGTCCACTGGGCTGCCGTCAAACATCTCATGCGATACCTACAACATACGAAGAACGCCAAGCTTACTTATAAGCGAGACTTGTTTAAGGCAGATCAATTCTTCGAAGCATTTGTCGACGCAGACCATGCCGGAAACCCAGATAACGGTAGATCTACCGGAGGCTACGCGCTCATGATTGCTGGAGGGGCCGTTTCATGGTCATCTAAACTCCAATCGATTGTGGCGCTATCTACCACCGAGGCAGAATATATCGCAGCCGTTGATGCCGGACGAGATGCAGTATGGATGCGAAATCTACTATCAGAGCTCGGGTTCGTTCCACAACGACCATCAAAATTGTCAATCGACAACCAAAGCGCAATCAGTGTGTCGAAGAACCCAGAACACCATGGTCGAATGAAACATCTCGACCTCAGGTTTTACTGGTTACGCGACATAGTGGGAGCCAAATTACTTGAACCAGTCTTCGTATCTACTCATGAACAACTCGCGGACATCTTCACCAAGGCGCTGGCACGCGCTGTTTCAACCAAATGCAGAGAAATGCTTGGAGTATTATTCTGAAGAGCACGAGACGCTCAGGATTCGGGGGAGTGTTGAATACATAGAATTCCTTCGCGTTTCCTGCCCTGCTATTGCTTCCGAAATACTTCCGTAACATAGCATAGATGCGTCGGGAGACACCGAGATGATTCTCTGGTTGCCTTTCTCCCGTCGCAGGTCTGTAACACATCTGCATTCTCTTTACGAATAACAACTTATGGTTGCCTTTCTCCCGTCGCAGAGTTCACAGTGTTCAACACGGCATTGGGTAGAGGAATCTATTACGAATAGTCATTAGTATTCTCGGCCTTCTGTGCATGCGGCTCACGGTTGCGCTCTTGTCAATGCAACTTGCAGTCGCTTGAGATTGCGGGTTATAGTCACAGTAATAGCGCTGTCTGTCTTGAACGTTGTTATTACCTGACTAATACGGACGTTGAATTCGTTCTGATCTCTGATAAATCCATGTAGTTCGACTGACTGCCGCTGCTTGATCTCGCACATTGCAGGCGCAGTCTGGTTCGAACTCATGCTCCTTCGAGGGCTTTGCGTTATATCATGGAAATATTGAGTATTGTATAGTAGGGACAAAGATACTAGCTAGCACGCATCACATTCGGCTGAATTGTGAGAGCTCGGCTTCCGTGATGACCAAACGCCAGTCGAGCGTCCTACACCATTCGCGCTCCAATCGATCGAGCATCTCACGAGTCATCATCGTCTTTCCCATTTCGGCCCAAGCTTGCTGGTCGAAGCAGTTGTCGACGAGGCTCTTGCCTGCGAGCATGAATGCCAATATCCACACCCGACGGCCAGATCTCCATACGTAGCCACCGACCACGATCTGGGACTGTTCCTTCAGGCGGCCTAGTAGTATAAGCGCGCCACATGCAGTAACTCGCCAGGGCGCAATCGTGTCCGTCTGATTGACCACACGATATACTCCACTAGTTTTTCTGAATTTGGCGAGCTGCCGAGGTCTGCTATGCCAAGGGTGTTTGCCGCAATGAATGTGGCGCAGTACTTTGCAATAGGCTCTATCTCGTCAGTCAATGGAGCAGTTTTCAAACAGATTCACGCGTTGAGCATCTACACTGAAGGTTAGCGGAGTGGAGATTGGCCTGCTATGGTGCACTTAGGTAGAGGGCAAGTTTACTGGCCAATCTGTGGTACTCGAGCTTCATGCTTTTAACCGACGAAGACACGTAGGGATTAGCAACATCACAGACGGGATACCTCGTATGGATAAGGCGAAGCCTAAGCTCAGGGTCGTCTAAAAGACAATAAAAGTCGCCACAACGCTGTGTTCCAGCGCATCGCAGAGCACAGCACGAGTGGACCTCCCGTCGTCACCCGGTCGTTACGTACCATCGCGGTGATGTTGAGCCTGACAAGTACACGAATATCACACTTTGGTGCAGGCACTCAGCAAGCACTCTTTCGGCATAGTTTTTGTTTTCGTTCTACGATCTTTGGAGCCGCGCTCGACGCTGCGGATCATGACGGCCCGCGCCGGGCGAGCTCGGAACTGGTGGCAGGGCTGTGCTGAAAACGTCATATCCTAGGGCAGGCATCTCGTCGTTCCTCAGCCTTATCCAATCCTCGTGGAGGTCAGGCTCAATCCCATTATGGCAGACCTTCCACCGGAGCTACTTGAGGCCATCTTTAACTCTCTCAACAGCAATGAGCTTGTTGAGATGACGCGTGTCTGTAGTCACTGGCGGGCAGTCGCATTGGATCACGAAAACTGCTGCCGGTATCTCACCCTCTCGCTCGACAGCCGCACAAGCGTTAGGAGCGCACTGGATAGCTGGCACAAAAGACTAAAAAGTGTCCGCGACACGGCCATCTCGATCTCCCTGACCATCCTGATCCTCCCGTACGACGAGGAACACGCGCATCCACCACCATCGTCACTGGAAACCGCCTTTCGCGCGATTTCTGAAATCATGCAACTCGTCCTACGGCTTGTAGTCGTGATTCACGAGGCGATTCCCGCAAGGCGCTGTTGACTGCGCTTTGCGCCAGCCCGGCACCGCGACTTCGAGTTTTCGATATTGCATTCGAGGCTTGCGACTTCACATGGCCACCTGATCTTTTGCGCGTGAATCACCCCGCCTGGACCGCGTCAATCTGTCTGACACTCTCCCTCCTCGCCTCGCTCTGGATGCCTTTGGACAAGTCAGGACGATTTGCATGACACAGGTCAGTGGTCCGGAAATCATCGCCGCCCTCTCCACCGCATTTCCCGGCCTTCTTGCGCTGGAACTGTACTACTGTGACCTCAATCACAGTAGTCCGCCCTCGTCCTGGACTCTTCGGCGCCTCTATATCAACGATTGGCGCAATCTGATGTCGCCGCGAAACTAGCAACTTTTGATACCCGCGCCATTCCAAGAATCTCAGTTGCCACTCGAGATGAGTTGCCAGCAATTCCTGAACCACTGCTCATTGGAATGGACAAAGCACGTTTATCCATGGATATTTTTGCGTGGACAGTCATGCTTCCGTTCGACGAGGGCGAAATGCTTGAATCGGAAGTAACTATTGCAGATTCACATCGCCAGTACAGACGCATTACCTCGGTGGGACTAAATGTTTACGATACACTCGCACCTCTCGCCCAGCGCCTAGTCCACTTGACTATTGCTCACACGGCCATACAGCAGCTCACAGGAGCACCCATCATACTACAGTATCTCGAGACGCTCACTATTACCTTGCGCTCCTTCACCGTGCAAAACGCCGACTTTTTCGACTCGACTGTTTCGCCTACGCTCACGGCACCGGGGCTTCATCTTTTTGTCTTACACAATGGCAACGGCCTTACCCCTGATCGCGAGCGCAAAGGTACGCGGTCGGTGGCTGTTGACTCAACTCAGCTCGCTCGGTTTGCGCGGGCATTGCAGAACGATCAGCGGCATACAAAACTACAATTGTGCGGTGTGCAGCTAACGGGCAGCGAGGAAAGCAATAGGTCGTGTTTGGCACTTTTTGCTGGCAATGAGACTCTTCTATAGCAGCGATATAACGTGTCTTCGGATCACAGAAGCTTCACAAACTAAATATACCTACTAGCCAATTCGGACCTGAGATGATAGTTATCATCGTCTGTATGAACGGTCACGCTCTAACATTGTGCGCCACAACCATACAAATCCCCTGCCTGCTGATATGTGAATCAGGAGCCATACTCCAGAGGCTTCGCGGATTCTGAACATCGACTAAACTCCACTGCAGTGCTGAGAGGCTGTCATGCAGACGGCAGCTTGCAACCATTGGAGGCTTGAAAGACTGCTATTATTCTCAGGAGAATCCGACATCAGCGCGCATCTATTGGGTAAACGTCAAGATTTGCACATCGTAATTCTCGCATCCAGCCGCTTTGGGTCATATTTCCTGGTCCGTGCCTTCCATCGCTAGAAAAGAAGCCAGTTGCTTCTGCTCACCCTATCACGGTAATGAACACCCAGGGGCACGAAGCTTCTTCACCTGCCACATTGCTTCCATATCAGTATATCTTCAAATGGTTTCAAACCCTTGGCCACTCGGCCTGCGTGCTGAGATGTCACTAAACTGGAAAGACCCTACCGTTCTCCATCACTGCGGACGTGTGCCATTTAACTCATTTCCGTACCGAAAAGGGCCCTGCTCATGCATGACTATCAGGTGCATATCTGATGATCGCACACTTTGTGTCAGGGATGTATATGTAGGTAGTCTCATCTGCGCGATAAGCGTAGCCGAAGGCTAATGTGCTTAGTTGGGAATTCATGGTCACCTTCGGGTTTGACTGGGCGGTGCTTCGAAGGAAGCGGAGCCTAACATTTGGAACTCTTGTGAGCCCACAATTTTGATTGCCAATCACACAACCTCTCACGCATCGGTCAGCTGTATATTCTTCCGCGGTATACATCGCTGCTGGTGGTTATCATCATTCTTCGGACTAGTAATGTCTTTAGCTCGAGTGTCGACTGCAAAGTATGCACTCATAAGCCTAAATGAATGGCATTCTCTACGATTTGCCGGTCGCTTACGTTCTAGTAGACATGGATACACGTCCAGTTTGCAGCTGCATTTGGAACGGTCGGAATGACTTCGGGTATACTCTACATTCGTATGTACGTCAAGCTATGACCGCCTTATATGCGCCTAGAGATGACGGTGACACGCAGCTGCGCTCTGTCAGGAAATCACAAGGCTGTAAAGTACGGGATGGGGCTCTCATATCTCGGGTACTGGGGCTTAGTCGCATATTCGGCCTATCAGGTGGGACTCGGACGGGACAGCTTGAACATCTCATGAATCTGGATCTTCAGCCTTCTGGGTACTACGTGGAGACGCTCTATGCATGCAGCCCTGCAGATGTCAACGTTCACCGCGCCACGGAGATTTACATGTTCTGCTTTGACTTGTGCTGCTTGAGTATCGCCCTCGGCTGTCTAATCAGAGTTCACAGAGGAGGCTCATTGGCGAGGTTTCTGATAAATCAGGTACGAATATTCCTCAAGCTTTTCTCAACCCCACCGCAATTGCTTGACTCAGTCTGCGTAGGGGATCGTATATTTCGTCTGCATTTGTGCAGCATACCTCATTACCCTCATTTTTACGCTTCTTGACCTCAATGACCCTATGACGGCAAGTTCTGGCGTAGTTGGTGGTGCGTGTGTGCAATGACAGCGGAGAATATCGAGCCCTGAGCGTGACGATTGCAGTGTTTCTGATGACGATCTGTTCGACACGGATGCAACGCCAGCTGCTCGAATACTTTGACGATCCTAAAATCGACATCAACACCATCATCGTGACAGATGTAAGATCCCCCGGGCTAGTTCAAGCAACAGTGACGACCTATGCCAAAACTGCTATGTCGAGCACCTCG
>JAGTJP010000721.1:0-10451 GCA_020744175.1 Auriculariales sp. MPI-PUGE-AT-0066
GACAAGAGATAGAAAATGACCAGCAGCTATACGACTACTACCTGGTTCTCGACGTAGAAGGAACCTGTATCGCTGGCAGTACCATGAACTGGCCAAATGAGATTATCGTGAGTCTCTCTGCGCTTTCCGCCTTCGAACACCCGTCTCACATCTGTCAAGGAATGGCCAGTGGTCCTCTCGGATGGCAGGATACCCCCAGGGTACTAGAGAACTCAGCGTCCTCGATGAATTTCGCTCCTACGTTCGACCCACCTTCCGCCCCAAGCTCTCTGAGTTCTGCACTCAGTTGACTGGATCACGCAAGTGAGTCATGACCTACAGTCTCTTCGGCTCCGTTGAACTATGCGATGCACATGATTTCAGACTCACCTGAGAACCACAACTCCAGAGCGATGTTGATTCCGCCGAAACATGGAAAGAAGTCATCAAGCGATTCAACCGTTGGATGCGAAACCACAACCTCGTCAATCTTAATGGCAAGAAGCAGTGCCGATTTACCTGGTGCACGTACGTGTTGTGGCGCCAGCTGCCAGTTCGTTGCTGACACCACTATCAGTGATGGCCCCTACGGTCAGTTTTCATATCGGGCGACATAGTGTAGCGCTGATCTGCCTCCCGACAGACATTCGTGACTTTGTCGCCAGTGAGTCATTCTTCGAAGCAGTCGGATGCTGCTTTCTTAAACCATACAGAACAGTGCTGGATCAGCGCCACTAACCATCCTAATTACATGGTTGGAGATATAATCGGTCCGTCGCATCAAATAGTCGCATTCCAGATCCTGACACGAGAGCTGAACAAAGATGTTAAACTGTCTATGAGAGAGTATCTAGACTCACAGCGAGGTACTAAGAAAACAAAACGTGTACGCTCGGGACTCCAGATTCCTTCTCAACTGGCTGCCCTGGACCTGCCCGAGTTTGAAGGCAGGCGGCATTCCGGGATTGACGCAAGTTTTTTCTTGCGCAACAATCATTCCACTTACCATCTTGAACATTTCAGGATGCACGCAACATTGCACGAGTTGTCAGCGAGCTCGCACGTCGTGGATTTGTGCTTCGTGCGAACTATACAATTCGGAAGGGCCGTAGGTGGCCATGGATGGGTCGCTCTCCTGGCCAAATTCTCCCGGAATATGTGCCAGATATAGCCGCTTCCCCTACGGCTGTCTCAAAAAACAGCAGATGAATGGTGATTGCTTAGCTCTTCGTGGGTGTTGTGCTCTGGGAGGCGTTCCAACGGGGTTCCATAACACCACAGTGCTGTTCTCCGACTAAACCGCAGCATCAGAACCCGAACTCAATTCGGTTTTCCGTATTTACGGCATCCTAGCGCAGAGCATATCCATAGAACTGAGAACTAGTGGTCTGCCAACGCTGATATAGCTTTGCCCGACTCCACCTTGGAACGCCGAAAGGAGCACAAGTACTAGTGCTACGCCGAATCATCTTTCCTCGTCATTAAGCTCCTTACTTCTGTAACTTCACAACATCGCACCGGCCGGCTACCGGTTGGCCATCATGTCATGCTATATTCAAGTTTGTGACACAATTCGGAATGACGAAAAGGGAGGGCGGAGCATACGGCAATCATTGGTCTCTGCGAGTCTAATGTCGTGTTTGGTCTGTGGTTGGAGGTGTTTGATAATACTGTTGCGAGTACAGGACGATTACTTTAGTCCCACGAAGATCTTTGCCAAACTCAATCGCCGTTCGCTTGAACCCAACGAGGGTCGATTTACCCGGCACGAACGCTATTAAGCAATCTGACAACCCTTCTTTAGCTCAGAGAGCCTTGACCTAAGTATGCTTCACAACGAGATGCAGACCGCAATAGCGGGGATGTAGATCACTAGTATGTGGCGTGCCTCATTTGCGCACAACAGCGTACACCCCCGTTTGCGCCGAAATCCTTTTCGGCTATTGGATTCCTGACATTCACGTGGCCTGCGTTAATAATGTAAAACAAACCAGTGGGGGGCTATAAATCAGATGGAAGCGGCGAAGGGTAAGAGCGGACCGCAAGTACACTCAAAGCCTTATAGCGCATTGTCACTCAACTTCGCGCGGCATGCCTCTGCTGGTAACCACGACACCAATAGCAGCCCCGCCGCGCATTGTGTAAGCACCATATCTGGCTATCGCCCCCTGGCGCTGACCGTGCCGTCTTTCCAGTGCGGCTGTATTGATGGACTTCGCCTCATTTCCTCAATGGAATCCGTTGATACGCAACATGCGTGCAGCAGAGACGAGTGCAGGCGGGAGACCTGTTGTCGGAACACGGCTTGAAGCAAATCTGCAAATGAGCCCCAAGCACGCCCCAATGCACATCACTCCCATCGTAGAATGCTGCAATGACCAAGAGTTCCGCTGGCGAGGCAAAGTTGGGCACGCATCGCTCCTCGGCGCGGTGCACTCGTTTTCGTACTTGCCGGGTGATAACGCATCTGGGAACTCGACTCGCTTTGTGCACTCGGAAGACTTTCGTGGCCTGTTTGGTTGGCTGTTTCTGGCCGTTTACAAGAAACCGCTGCATGAGACATTCTCCGGCATGAACGAGAAGCTCAAGGAGCTTGCAGAACAACGCTTTGCGGAAGAAGTAGCCGTTACAGCGACCTGAAGGCAAAGCCAAGCACTACATGGTGTTAGTTGTACGAGTATATCTTTATATGTCGTCTTCGTCTTCCAAGAGACTACCATCCTCGGCAGTGCCTTCAGGCAAGCGAGTGATAATGTATCTATGATTGAACTGAACATCAGATCGCTTTGAGGTTTTAAGTGACACGCACTCGATCTCATCGCGCAGTTCATCGCAGTACTCCGCAAGTGGTAAGTCTGAGGGGTCATCGCCCTAAAAAATAGGCATTGAGATCGCACGTTCTTTTTTCTCAGAGCGAAGATGGCAACTTACGAAAGGCATCTCGATCTCTTGCGCAATGCCCTCGATACCCATGAGAGTGAATGCAACCTTGAAAATGGTGTTAAACTTTGTCGCTCCACATATGGAACCCTACTCACAAGAGTGACTACGGGAATGGTCCTCCAGCTGCGGATAGAGCTAAGGTTGGGTCACAGTTGAGTGGCGCTACGTGATGCACATACCCTAGGTCGCTGACAAGGGTGAACGGCAAAGCAAACAAGTAAAGGGTCACGCATTGCTTCAAGTGAATGCCATCTGCGAGGCGTTGAATTGAAGTCATTCGATTATGTATGCACTTACAAGATGCAGGGATCGGTGTATTCGCGACGCGTTCCATTGCTGTAAGCTGATCACCCATGCCCTGAATTCTGCCGGTGTCGATGAGAAAGGCATCCCACTATTTGAACTTCACTCACAAAGTGTTCATGCTGTTCAGGCCTATCCAGAACGTGAGCGAGTGCTCGAACGGGAGTGACATTCTCACCTGCTGGACCGATCGCTTCGCAGTAACCCATCGTACGCCAAGTCAGCAAAAGACGCGTGAGCTCATGCGCAATGCTGCGGCGACGGTTATTAACCAATTAGACGGGCCGGATTGCTTTGAAAGCACTTACACGAGCGGCAGAGGAAGCGCATTATCCAAGAGTCGGCGAATATCAGCGCTCTGTTGGCCTTCCATCAGCGGCGTTCGAGATCCTGAACCGTTGTGCTCAAGGTCTTGGGTGCCTTTGGCACGCTGTTTTACGTAGGGGGACGCATCGCGCTTTGAGAGCGATGCTGAAGAATCAGTGATACCGTAGCCTTTGACCTCATGCGCGAAACGCGGTGGGAGGAGGCCGCTAAAATCGTCATAATGTGTTCCAGGCTGGAAGAAATGTCAATGGAAGAGATGTCAAATTGTGGGATAAAGCAGCCCACTTCATTTCTGAGATGATGGCGCGCAGCTACGGCATAGGCAACGAGCAAGCGAAGGGCGCGACACTTGACTGCTCGGAGGGTTGCCCGAGGTTGAGTAGACTTGCCCTTCGTAGGATCGCTAGCCAACACCGTCGACGATGTCTGGTTTGTGGTAGACCCGGGAGTAACGTTGACCCAGATGAGCCGCGCGAGATTGCGTACGTTGGACATCATCTGTGACCGCTCAGGGGTGAGAACATGGATGGCAGCAGCGCTGAACAGTAATCTCGAACCTGACCAAAGTCTTTTCGACCTATGGAGAAGAATGAGCGACCGTCTGTTCAGATGATCGGCATGCGTACCTTCATAATACCTGTCGTAGGATGTACCGTTTCGAAAGACTAGAATGAGACCTGGGCGAGGGGCGTCGAAGGGTTAGAGCGAATACCAGCCGTCTCAGCCACGTACCCACAACGACACCCAGGAGCGGTGTGACTTGATTAGTCAACTTAACTTCGTAGCCTTTAAAATGTAGGTGTGCGATGAGGGTGGCAAATACAGTCACGGTGAGCACAGGCTGCCCACGCGAACGCCATCAGCACGGGCTCCAGTAACGAGGTGCAAACATACGCCAATGATGCGACCAATGACCTGCAACCAAACGTTCATAAGCGCGCTGAATGTTAATCTACGCAAACGTACACTCTTCCTGTATCTGCGCAGGTGTAAACAAAGTGAAGTATGTACATGGGGATGACACGCACCGGAACACATCTGCAATGGTGCATAAGCCAACGCAAAAAACGTTTCAGCGGTCTTACCGGGTAGCCAGCTATACTGGACGCGCGTGGGAGCGAGTCAATGTCAGCGTGTCTAGCCGGCTTTAACGCCGTAAATTACCTTGCGCAGGACTCGACGCTTGAAGTGGTGTCGCTTGAGCGGAAACGCTCCTCCAATTGACTTCACGGTTGAGTTGACCGAGTCCATGGATGAGGTACGTGATCGTCGTTTGTCGTAAGGAGAACCAGCGCGTTCTGCCGATGTCAAACTCACATCCCCTATCCCCTTTCTTCCTTATGTGTAACGCGTAATGCCCGTAAGTAGCGGCATATTAGCGGCGCTGCGCCGCCCACTACCTGCTTATCTATCACAAACACCATGGTCCATCTTGGCTTACATTGTATGCGATGCAACGGACATGGGAAATTATCTGGTTGTCTGGCTTTGATCATCACATCTCATTATGAGCCCCGCCGGCGGCCGATTGTTCTCCTACAATAGCATGCAAGTCAAACGGTACCGACACGCATCCAGAGCGCTCGGTCTCTATCCACAGAGTATCTTTATTGCAGAACTCTCGTTGCGACCCGGTTCGGGCATGATCAAATTCTCGGTTGCGTAGTACCGGAACGACCTAGCCACCACGCATTGTCTCTTTCCATCAAACTCGGGTCAAAGCAAAGATGCTACCGCGCCGCGATGTCAAACATGCGATTGTGATAGCAGCAACATCTGCTGCGGCACCTCAAGCCTGGTTATAGTGTCTATAAGAATGCCACAGGCACGAACGTCACGGTGTTGCCCAACTCTTCCTTCTTTTTCCTTTTCCTTTTCCTCCTTCTCCCTTCTGCATTTTTATTTCAACTCGTCTTCGACCCTTAGCACGATGTTGTCTATCGCAGCTCTCTCGCTTGCGCTCTTGTTCGTCGGAGATGCCCACGCATTCTTCCGCATGCCATGCTCTGGTCCGCTCGTTGTCGAGCGTGCAGACCCCATCCGGGCACCTGGCAAAGTATCGAGTCATCTTCATACTGTGAGTGATAGACCTCGCTGGCGGACCAGTTCCTTACGCATCATGGTCAGATCACGGGCGGTGTAAGTTCTGACTGATCAACTCACTCGACTGGCTCATCTTATTGTGATGACGTTTTCTCTTCAGAACGGGTTCGTTGATCAAACTTCGTTTTTGCCACCCCCTAATCGTCAATGTGTAGCTTTGACTTCAATACAACATTCGATGCTCAACGCGCTTCAACATGTTCGACCTGCAAGGCGAAGGCTGACCTTTCAAACTATTGGCAAGTAAACTACACAGATTCGCCATTTCAATGCTGACCTAGTGACCAGGACGCCAGCCCTCCACTATCAAACCAAAGATGGAAAATTTGAGCGGGTGAGTGCGTGTCCCTCAGCTAATGTATCTTGGGTTCATTTTTGTTGCAGGTCCACCAAGCGGGAATGACGGTCTACTATCTTCAGCGCACTGGCTTTGATGGCGAGAAGCTGCTGGCATTCCCACCGGTAAGGCGCCTGAGCTCTGCTCCGATAGTCTCAGTCGCTTACTTCGAGACTGTAGGGCTTCCGCATGATTGCTGGATCTTCAATTCGTCGCAGCTTCGATGGAAATGATACGTCCCAGCAGGCTGTCACACACGTCTGTCTCGACTACTCGGGCAGTGGAGCCGGTTCAGAAACCCCAGCATTCCCGGACCACAAGTGTCCCAACGGTATGCGCACGCAGGCATGTTGCACCATTACTTTTGTGATTCCAAGCACCTAAACTCCTCTTTCAGGTCTTCTTCCCAGGTTTGTTGGCTTGGCCCACTTCTCAGAGAACTATTTCCAATTTGGTCTTGCAGCTGCTGGGACGGCAAGAACGTCGACTCTGAGGATCATGCATCCCACGTCGCCTACCCAGCCCAATTTAACAATGGAGCATGCCCAGACACGCACCCTGTACACCTTATCTCGATCTTCTACGAGGCATGTCGAGGCAGCACTTCTCGGCTATCCCTAATCTAGACTCTACCAGGTTAACTGGAGCAGTGATCAGTACAACGATGACCTGTGGCATGAGGCAAATGGCCAAAAGCACCCATTCGTCTTATCGAACGGTGATGCTACGGGCTATGGGGTTAGTTCGCACACAGGAGCAACTGCACTGATTTCTGACGAGCTTGGCAGTTCCACGGCGACGTCAGTCTATCTACTGATGCAGCATTTATCGATTTAATTGACACAAAAATAGTTCAGCAATGGTTGGGATGTTGATATCCTGCAAAAATCTGTGGATGGCACGTCTCGCATTCTGTGATGTCTCTGTACCTTAGGGCTTATACTAATTCCACTCCAGAATGCAACAACAACTCAGGACGGGTTGAGGACTGCCCCGTTCTGGAGCTCCGCACAGATGACGAGATGAACAACTGCGCCCTGGTCAGTCGGGTTAACGAGAAGATCGACGGTGGTATGTCTCAATGGAGACTAATTCAATCATAAATCTAAATCTTGCACCGTGCAGCTCTCGACGCTCTTCCTGGTTGTAATCCTATCACTGTAGGTCCGGAGAATGCTCCTCAGCAGCCTTCGAGCGCATGTGGCGCAAGCGAGGAGATCTTGCCCAAGTCTTACACCGGTCTCCCTCCTGTCGACGGTTGGACTCCTCTCGGTTGTGCGAAGGACTCCGCAGATAACCGCTCCCTTGAGAAGAAGTTCCTCGATCCCAATGGTGCCATGACACCAACGGTTTGCGCTGCTATCTGCACTCAAAACAACTACAGCTTTGCTGGCGTTGAGTTCAAGAATGAGTGTTGGTATGTATCGAAATCACACTACATTACTTTTGGGAGTCTGACAGCTCTGTAGGTGTGGCAATAGCTTTGACTCTGCACAACTCGGCGCAGGTGGATGCACTGACGCTTGTGAAGGAGACTCATCGCTTTCCTGTTGCGTCTTTGGATTAAATACACGCCTAACAATCTAATGCAATTCCAGCGGTGGCGGTCAGCGTCTTAGCATGTACCAGCAGGGAGCTGCCCCTCCGGTTACACCAGAACCACCCGTCACTGAGCCCTCAGCGTCGACCCCGCTCCCGGACCCCACAACCAGCACCGAAGCACCTGCTGAAACCGAGGTGCCGCCGGCGGAAGTCGAGCAGCGAGACCATGACCTCGACTGATTCGCCTGCGTCGCTCTGAAAACTGAGACCGAGACCGAGACCGAGAGTACCGATCTGCCCGCACCCGACTCTGGACTCAATCAACCGAGACGGACAGCAGCTCCCTCCCCCCGCTGCCCACTGATCTTCCGTCTGTCACACTTACACCCACCGAGAACACTCCGCACAACCCCTACCGAACCTGTTCATCTGGCGGCTGTCTGACCTCGGCTGCTACGTCGACACCGTAAAACCCTCGCTCCCTACTGGAGCTAAGCTTGCTGGTGGCCAGACTCCATCCGACTGCCAGAATGTCTGCGACGCGCGTGGATTCCAGTACGCTGGCACCGAGCACGGTGGCGAGGTATGTCGCTAGCATCTCTTACCTATTCGGCCAGAAGCTAAAGGGCTCATTTCTAGTGTTTTGCGCAAACGAACTCGGCGCAGGCACTGTACCGCGCCTGCCGCGGAGTGCAACATTGCCTGTGAGGGCGACGCATCGTTTCATGTGCGGAGGCTCTGCCCGTCTGAACTTGTATCAGAAGGGCGCGGCCAGGTTGCACCAGCACCTGCCCCGAACGTCACTCCTTCAGAGAGTGCGACGGTCAGCGCGCCTCAATCGACAACCACATCGACGCGCCACAAGCACTGGCACCACTTCCGCCCGACGAGCAGTGGCGCCTCGGCGCGTCGTACTCGTCGCCGCATCTAAACGATGCTACCTTCCACTCTATATCCGCTTCACCTTCCCTCTCCCGGCTCCTTCATCCCGGCCCCTTTCCCGTTATTGTTTATTTCCAATTTCCTCTGCAAGCGCGCGGCCGCAGGACAAGTGAAAGTGAGGGTGGGCACGAATGCCTATGCAACTGTCGTCGATATCGATAGGCGGCGAAGGCAGGTACTTTCGAAAGCGATCATCTACACCATAGCCTAGTCTTACTGCTCCCTCACTCTTTCATTCCGGGTATCGCAACTGCCTGGTCTTCTCGCTCTCTTATCATAGCTAGATATTTATCACCAAGCTCAAATGCAACAGTCATTGACCATCATAGTATCGAAATGTGAGCCATCGAAACTGTCGACCATTCAGCTATTTGACAAGACCTTGAGCAGCGTCGCGTCGCATCACAACGTTCTAGTCCTTTCCATATGAAAAGGTCGTGACACAAGAGTAGAGAAAGCTGATTCATTTGAGAAACAAAGGTTAGCTACGTTCATCTAAATTCCTCTGAGCAGAACTGGCCGGGCCGGGGCGGCTATGTGGAAGGTAAGTGTTTCGCATAACTGGAGCGAAAGGCGAGTGAGACTTACAGGTGTGGTCAGCGATGTCAGACCTGCCGAGTTCTCACTTGTTTGGCGAGTACTCTGTGGGCCGGGCTTTGGCTTCCTGCCAGCTGCGCGAATTCGTCGAGAATCTTCTTGGTAGACTCCGAAGTGAGGTCCTCCTGCGAGCAACATTGTTGGTGAGCAGACAGATAAGACAGGTCTTGATACGCACGTAGAAATCGTCGCCAACGACAAACATGGGCGCGTTGCTGCATGCTCCTTGGCATTCGACTTCGACAACAGTGAATTTGCCGTCCTTCGTGGTTTGGCCAGGATGAATGCCACCAAGGTGCGAGCAGACCGTTTCCAAGATCTCGGTGGAGCCCCTGAGCATGCATGGGGTGGTAGTGCAGACCTGGACGAAGTGTTGACCGATAGGTTCACGATTGAACATGGTGTAGAAAGTCGCGACCTCGTAGACTCGCATGGGAGGCACATCGACGAGCTTAGCGACGTAGTTCATTACACTGATGCTCGTCCAGCCCTTATTCTGGCGCTGGCCAAGGTCCAGTAGCGGGATAATAGCCGCCTTCTTGTACTGCGGAGGGTAATGCGAGATGATGTCTTGTGCCTTCTTCATGTTCTCTGCCGTGTACTCGAATGGAATCTGCAACACCAGCAGTTAGCACGCGCGGAAGCACGAGATGAACGCTTGGGCTCGCCTTAGGGTTATTGTAGTCGGTATCGCGGTGCTGTGTCCGGTTCAGTAAGCCCATGGCTCGTAGCGCGTGTTGCAACTGGCACGCACCACGAACAGCGCGTCCGACCTTCTTGGCGCACTGGTATGCAGCGCGCGCACTGACCAACGGCCGTGTTGCTGCTGCTCGCGGGCGGGCGACGGCGGCTACAACACGTCCCACCAATCGCGCTGCAGTCATTGCAGAAATCCAAGTCCTGTCGCGCACGGTCAAGTCCGCAACTTGGACTCGTCCGTCACTCTGATTACATTGATCCACTACCTGCACCAATCCGATGTGCAGTATCTCCTCGTTTACTCCTTCCATGTGTTCGGGTGCATCTGTTCACACCACGTTTCATCAAAGCGAGCGCAGGGCCCCCTACCTAACGCAATGGACTATGTCATTGCCTTTGAGCTTTGCTTCATAAACGCTACGTATCTACATGGAAAGATGCACATCGGCAAAAGTTGCCGAGGGATCAGATTGTTCGCGTGCGCTGCTCTTCCTCCTGCGCTGCACTTCCTCATTTGTCCTTGTCCGACGAACATCGTCAGATTATTTGGATGCCTTGATCGAGCAGAAGCCATTCTGTGGCTCGGGTCTTGGAGTTCCCGAAGACACTCTCAACCTTTTCGTTGCCGCTCCACCATCAAGATCTCCTTGCTGCAGGACGGGGCCCACAGAGAGCTGAA
>JAGTJP010000722.1:0-10442 GCA_020744175.1 Auriculariales sp. MPI-PUGE-AT-0066
AGTGATAACGAGTGTGGCTCGGAAAAGAGAAGCCGAAGGTGACTAGGACATGAGAAGAGAAAGTGTGGCGACGCACCCAGCCAAACCACTCTCATCATCTGCTGCCCCACACACGAGCTAGCAGCCGTTTCAATAAAGCTGCGGCACAAATGAATAGGGGGTTGGCAATAATCAGAGGGGCGCGGGAAGGTGCGAGTAGCGGTAAGTGAAGTGAAGTGCAAGCTGGAGTGCCCGGCCGACGCGCTCATCCAGACCTCTCATCATCTGCTGCCCCGTGCAGGTGTCGAGTCCAGATCCCAAAGTGGGTTGGCAACACGGCTGCACAGGGGTAGCAGTAACGGGAGTGTTCTGGAATAGTGCATCGACCAAGTAGACAATCAGAGATGAGGATTGAGATCAACAGGTCGAGGCGAGGCGAGGAGGCGAGTGGGAAGAAGCGATGGGCAATCGAGTCGATGCCTCAACCTTGAGTCCGAAAGTTCCATGCACTTTTATATCGGTACGGATCCGAGGTGAGGTGGATGGCAAGTCCGGCGCTGATCGATCCGTATGGCTAAACCTATCGCATTTTCACCTGATGCAAGCGTGCAGCGCACAAGACCAGCGCATACCGTCGCCGGATTTGCGCTGGGTTGCCTATTGACGATGTGACCTATTGTGATGCGCCCGGCCGCGAGCGCGCGCGCAGTGTAATTGTCAAGAGCACAAGCAACAAGTGCACAGGAGGCCAGCTAAAGTGGCGCGCGGAAATGGAAATACTCGTGTGAAGCTGGGTGAAGCGAACGGCTAGCGTGCCGAGTGCATTTGCAGGCGGGAGAGGCTCGGACCGAGGGTTGATTGGACGCCCGCCGAACGGTGTGCAGATGCTGAATTTCAAAGCCGTACCGGAGGATGCTCTGCAGCGACGTCGAGTTTTCATGAGCAGATAAGAGAGGAAGATTCACGTGACCGCCACACAAGGCACGTCGGCTCAGCCCGGAGCATCGCAAAGGCGACAGGAAAGGCAACTTTGACTGCGCATACCTTTGCTTACAGTCAACGCAAGTCATATTGTGCTGCACTCAATTACCTGTCTCGTGCAGGTACCGAAGACTCTGGCATACTGCTTAAAACCAGCCTTGTACATCTGATTGAGAATAGCAGCAATGAACGCGGCCTGGAAAGGCGGTAGAGGGGAACACTCGAGTCAATGACATGCGGCGGGCGATTTGTCTTTTCCAATCTTACACATCCTTTGCTGCCCCATACACGAGTCAGCGAACGTCTTAGAAGAGCTGCTGGTGCTGCTGATGTACGGGGTAGTGATAACGAGTGTGGCTGGAAAAATGCTGCCAGAAAGTGACATGAGAGAGAGAAAGTGTGGCGACGCACCCATCCAGACCACTCTCATCATCTGCTGCCCCGTGCAGGTGTCGACTCCAGATCCCGAAAAGTGGGTTGGCAACACGGCTGCACAGGGGTAGCAGTAACGGGAGCGTTCTGGAAAGTGCATCGACCAAGTAGAGATGAGGATTGGAATCAACAGGTCGAGGCGAGGCGAGAGGCGAGTGGGAAGAAAGCGATGGGCAATCGAGTCGATTCCTCAGCCTTGAGTCCGAAGTCTCACTGCGCTTTTATACTAGGATCTCGGTAAGGATCCGAGGTGAGGTGGATGGCAAGTTGGCGCTGATCGATCCGTACGGCTGCTAAAACTAATTGCATTTTTTTTTTTCACCTGATGGTAGGCGTGTAACGCACAAGGCCAGCGCATTTCCGGTCGCCGGAGTTGCGCTGGGTTGCATATTGCCTCATGCGCCGCTGGAAATTGTTAAGAGAACAATGCAACAAGTTCGGGCGAGAACCGGCCGAGGCAGCACGTAAATGGTAAATACTCGTGTGAGTGACGAGGCGCGGGGAGAGAGCGAACGGCTGTGTGTGTGCTGAAGTGCATTTGCGAATGCAGTGGAGTGTGAAATTCGGACTGAGAGGTTGATTTGCGTTGGAGGTCACGCCGACTGGTGTGCAGAGATGCTGTATTTTCAGCGGGCGTATACATGAAAAATTGTTCTGAACGCAACGGATAAACTTTCACGAATGTGGCAGAAGCGGGAAAAAAAAAAAAGACGAAACATTCACGTGACCGCCACACAAGGGGCACGTCGGCTCAGCCCGGAGTATAGCAAAAAGGCGACAGGAAAGGCAACTTTGACTTGCGCATGGGCCCCTTTGCTTTATACGCCGACGCAAGTCATATTGCGCCACACACGCACTCGTTTATGACGCCGTTCCTTGCTCCTACTCTCACTTGTACTCTCATCTCCAAGCATGCGGGAGGGATAAAAAAGGCGCGCAACATTTTGTGGCGGGTCCACGGAGTCGCGAGTCGCAGCAGCAGCAGCCCATCTAATGCCTGGAGCAGCTAATGACCTGCGACATGCGACCACGCGACACGGCGCGACGTGCTCGAATCGAGCCGTGTATAACTGTACCCTTTGGAACTCGAGCAGGCGCGAACGCGGTGGAAGCACCACGCTTTTGTCCGATATGGAGGGGGTGTCCGTGTACTCTCTACCTCCCCCCCAAGGAAAAAAAAAACTGGCTCGCGTCGCACGGCAGTTGAGGCTAACCCATTGGGCCGCGGAGGCCCGCTTGAAGCGCGGACTCCCGGCGTCGACTTGTCGTTCACAGATGCGTTGCAGGGCGCGCGCGGCTGATTATGAGCGCGCGGCGAAATCGAGAAGGGTCATAATGACGCTCTGGCGCGCGCGCCGGGGGCTGTGGAGTATGAGGTACGTGTACTGATCTTGAATATGCAACTTTGAACGATCCTGCGTACAGGCCGCGGCAACGGTGGTCACAGTCACCACAGTGTGTGTTAGATCCGACGCGTCGCAAACCCTGCACTTTATTTTCTGTTGACGCGTCGTGTGCCGCGATCGCGAGATGCCAACACATCCACATCTGTCTTTGACACACGCACGTTCTAGGACTCTCAGGGTTCTGCGCCGTTTTTGCCAATCCCGAAGTCCAGGATAAAGTTAGTGATATGCGTGGTTGAGGGATGCGTGAAAAGCTTAGATTTCCTTTTTTTTTTTTTTCTAGCACGATCAAAAAAACTTCGGGTGGCCCGGTATGGGCGGATCTCGCAAAGACGCGCAGGGACGACAGAGCACAAGACGAGTTTGTGGCGCGACGGCACTAGAATCGAAATGACAAATTATATCGCACGGGATTGGGGTTAGCAGCCCCTTCGGGCAATCCATCAGGAGGCTTCGTTCGGCAGCTTCGATGCGACGGAGCGGACCCCAGATCAGTGCGGCCGAACATGGGCAGAGCAGCACGGCACAACGGGCCAAGTCCAACAAATGGCGGAATTTTTTGGTCCGGGATTATGCCAGGGGTGCGGTGTGTGCGGTGTGCGGACGCGGACCGGAGAGAAGTAGAAGACAGCTTGTGTGACGAGAGCTTTGAGCGAGGCAGCCTCGAGGCGCAACAAGGTTGGCAGACTAAGAGTCATTGTATATGTGACGCTCCAGCAGTAGCAAGCAAGCAAAGCAGCAGCCAGCAGCAACAGTTCGGGATGCGCGAGCCGGAGATCTGGAGATCGGAGATTTTGGCTAGGTGTGGGATGTGTCGCGCGTTTGCGGTGCCGGTGCACGGACCGGGCCTGTAGGTGTGACGCCGGTATCTCTTTGGAGGAGGAGATGAGGAGATGGTGGGAGATGTCGCAGAGTCGGTGTAGTGGGTGGATGGATAGCGGATCCCGTTCGACGGCACCTTTCGCAGTAGGACGTGATGGCGCGAGGCAGGCACGTGTTGAAGCGACCGCCTAAACGTCCGCTTTTCAGCTCCCGCACAACGCGTTCGACCGACACTCTCCCTCTTCTCTCCCCCCCCTTTCAGACAGTTACAACACGCGCGTGACCACGACGTGACGAGTGACGAAAACACGACATACGTGGCAGTATCAACCGAAAGTGACGGTGAGTGCAGGGAGAGGGGAGCGAGGGGGCACGAGGCGGGCACGAGGCGGCGCTGACCTGACCCTCTCTGTGTTGCATATTGTCCGCCGGGTGCTGTTGGCTTTTGGGAACCCGGACTTGCCTTTCTCTCTCACTTCTCACTCGGGTGTCACTCACTGCTCTCAGTCCCTGCGCATATCGCGCAGCATCTACTTCTTAATACCACACCACGACGCCCGCATACGACCATGTCTTCACCTGGACCCATACTCCTTGACGCGTCTGTAGGTCTTGCCACACACCCGCTCAGAACGGGTCAACTAACCCTCCGCACGAGGTATGTTGAGAGTCGTGTAATCGAGTTGGGTTGAGTTTAACGCGGTTGCAGCGGTGTTCATCGGACTCGCCGTCGTCACACTCGCTCTCGCATTCCGACGGCGAGCAGGCAGCCGAAGGTGACGACGAAGACGAAGACGACGCTATTGTCTTTTACCACGCCGCACACGTTCAGGCTCACGCTACGTTCTCGAACCGGACCACCACGACAACAACGACCCGCTCGCCCAGTACCCTCCCAAGATGCTTTCCCACCCTCCCTCCTCCTTCCCAGGCCGCGCGATCATGTCCACGTTCGTCAAGCCAGCGAAACCGTTTTTAGACAACGGACTGCCCGTTAACGGCAATACATCCACGACGCCCACCACCACCACCAGGAACAGCAACAACAGCAGCTGCAGCAAACAACATCACGTAAAGTGGCAGCAGCCACAGCCCGTTCAGCCGCGCCAACAGCAGCAGCAGCAACAACAACACCACACGCGCAGTCTCAGCCACGCAGGCCCAGCAACTCGGGCACCACCACCACGCTCCAGCTCCAGCCAGGGTTGGATGGCCATCGTACGTTACCCCTATCACTCCTTGCCTGTCACCCGACTCACCGTCCATTTCCCTCCACCTCGCGTCTCATGCTCTCTCTCTCTCGACACGCTCGCTGGCAACCATCTCTTCCGCTATTTGCTCGCGTCATTTTCCTAAAACTTCGCGCGTCGTTGCTGCACCCTAACGCCGCTTGGCTGCTCTTGTTCTGGCACTTTGTTCGATTCTGATCCACGGAAATTGGTCTTCGTGGCATTCGCTCTCGGTCCATCGCCGTCGTCTTCTTCCCTCACCACTTACCGCCGCCGCCGCTGCCACCACACTCGCCATTCCCCCCCGCGCCATCGGTCATGATTATTTGCCTGCGAATCTCACCCTCAAAACCGCGTCCCCGTCCCGTGGCTCCGATGCCGCAACAACAACAACCCATCGCAATCATCGCCGTTGCGCCCTGAAAATATTCCAACGCTTCTCCCCGGTCGCCGCTTGTCTTCGGCGCCTGATTAATTCCACGTTTGCTACTTCTACTGCCTTGGATCCGCCGGTTTTGGTGCTTTGGAACCAATATGCAATGATGACTGGGCTCCGCGTCCCGGGACGTGTGTGGTGGTGAATGGGCCACCCTCGATCTTTTCTTACCACCACACAACATGCTACGACCTCGAACGCTATGATCCATGGAACAGAACCTGAGCCCGGCCTCGTCGCTGGGTGCGTCCTCGCGCACTGGACCTGGCAGCCCGTCCGGCTCCGTGTTCAGTCCTCACCGCCTATCGCGACCGCGACTCGTTCGACGACGGTGCGTTCAGCTCGGACGGTGGCGGTGGCGGGCAATGGGCAGTACCCACCCCGTCGTCGGTCCTGGTGGGTTCGAAGACGGCGAGCTGGCGCAGCAGTACGGATTCGGTAATGCTGCTGCTGCTGCTCCTGCGGCGGCCAGCAGCAGGAACTCGTCGCTGCGTTTCGGCAATCATAACAACAGCAACAACAACACGGGCACGAATACGAGCTCGAGTGGGAGTTTGCGGTATGACGTAGTCCGAACGGGTCGATGCGCAATGGGCACGGTCATGGTTACAGTACGGGCTCGAGCGGGAGCCTGCGTATAGGCGCGGGCAGTCCGACCTCGCCGTTTGCGCCTGGTCCCGGACATCAGCAGCAGCAGCAGCAGCAGGGGGGTCGCAGTCCGACGGGCTCGGTGCGTAGTGGTTTCGAGTCTGGCTTCAATGGCGGCGCGGTGGGTATGGGCGGGAGCTTGAACCGGCATGTGGGCCGTGTGCGGGCAGCGTCGATGCTGCCAACTGGGGCGCACCCCGCGCCACCGCCGCCGGTGTCGTTCTATAATGGCGGCGCGGGCATGAATGGGAGCGGAGCGTCGCTTGGCTCTAATTCGTGTGGGAGCCCTGGGAGTCCTGGCAGCCTTCATCATCAGCAGCAGCAACAGCAACAGCAGCAGGGCGGCCCGCGGTGCAAATCGGTCGCGCGGGGTTCAACACGCGCGGTGCCGTGCGCCCGGCTCTCAATATGTCCCAGCACCAGTCGTTCCCGCCACCTAACAACAACAACAAACAACAACGTCGGTGGCGGCGCCAATGGTCCGCTGCCGCAGCACCATACCCTTCCACGGAGCAACGGTCCGCTGGTATCTGAATTTGGCGCGCTGAACCTCGACGGCGTGCTCGGCAACGGGAGCCTCAATCTCGACTATATCATCGATGCGAACCCGCACGTCGCCGAGCTTGCGGGCTCGGGTTTGAGTTTGGGCGCGATGTTCAATGGGCGCGACGATGCCGAGGTCAAGACCCGCGGCGGCGGCAGCGGCAACGGCAGCGCTATGGGAGACGGAATGGATATGCGCGCGAGCTTCGAAACGAACCCGCGTACGAGCTTTGATGTGGTGGCGAATGGAGGCAGTCGCGCGAGCTTTGAGACGAACCCGAGTGCGCGGGGCAGCTTTGATGGTCCGTCGATCCCGCAGCAGCACAAGCAGCAGCAGATGTTCAATGCCGCACCGCGCAATGGCGGTGGCGGGCGGATGGGCGGTTTTGTCAACGGTCACGGGCGCGCGAGCTTTGACCAGGGCCCGATGGGCGGGATTGGCCAGCAGATGCCTCAGCAGCAGCAGCAGCAGCAGAGAGCCGCATGCCGTTCGGCGAGTTCCACCGCCACCAGCAACAGCAACAACAGCATCCTGGCGCGCTCAATGGTAACGTCATCATGAACAACAACAACGCGCGCAGTCGCTTTGGGTCTGTCTCGCCAGTCTCGACCGGCCGCGCGCCGCTCGCTGAACGCGCAGCTCGGGCTCACCGGGCCCAACACGTCGCTCGACCAGATCGCGATCGGCGGGTTAACAGCGCATCGCTACAGATGTCGCCGACGGGCTCGAGCGGGAGCGGGAGCAGCGTGCTGTACCACGAGGGGTCAGGCGTAGGCGACGCGTTCAAGACGTGCATCTTTTGCGATACGGAGCTGCACGAGGGTATCTCGTTGGTGCGTTTCTTTGTCATTCTTTCTTAGGAGTATGAGGATGTTGACGCGAAACCTTGGACAGCATAACAAGCTGCATCACCCGTTCGCGTGCCAGATCTGCCGGACCGACATCTCGAGCCAGCATGAGCTCGACGAGCATAATGTTGCGGTGCATGGGCGCAACGTGCCGTGCACTGACTGTGGACGCGCGTTTGCCAAGCACCATCATCTCGCACAGGTGAGTCCTCTCGCCGTCATCATGTCCTCGTGTCCGCCCACGCGCCACCTTCTATGCCTCGTGTTCGTTTGCTGTTGTACCTTCATCTCGGCCCTGGCCCCGCTCGAAAAACCTCCCCACAACCGCCAATCTTTTGAGATATGGATTGTTCTTACGTCGAACCCCCTTCGTTCATCACCGCTAGCTTACCCGCGGGCTTTCCCACTTTCATCATGCTGACTGTCGTTTTTTTTTTTCTTCCTCGGTAGCACATGCGCGACGCGCACAAGTATCCCTGCCCGCGCTGCAACAAGATCGCCAACTCTCGCGCGGCGTTCGAGGCGCACGTCAAGGACAAGCACCCGCAGCTCGCCGGCCGCGTGCACCCCGTCGCGCTCCCCGTGACGGGCCAGCACACGCCGAACGTCACCAAGCTCGAGATGCTCGGTCTCTCTAGCGTGCCCGTTGCAGGAAACGGACTCGGCGCGCCACACCCCGGTCACGGCGCGCCGATGCCGATGCCACTACCATCGCCCCCGCTCATGGGCTACGGCATGAACGGTGCAGGGATGCACCATGGGCACAACCACAACGTCTCGATGGGCGGCGGCGGCGGTATGAACGGGCGCGCTGTAGCGCATTTGAACGGACACGGCTACGACCAGCCGGTCGGCGGGTATCTGCACTCGCACTCCCTCGTCCCGGCGCCGGGCATGATGAACCCCAACGCGGGCATTCTGCCGACGATGGGCGCGGTGCTGGGTCGGCTGCGTGGCACGAAGCGCGGTGGCTGCGGCAAGCGGCGAATCTGAGCGCTTGGTTTTTACGGACTGCACGAGCGGGAGACGACGACGGGCCACGATCTGACGAAATTACCCTTCTTCGCACGACTCGACGCTCAGACATCTGATATAACATGCTCACGCCCGCCCTTGGCTTGGGGTCATGCCATGCCCTGTCACGTTCCCCCACTACTCCGATACCCAACCCAATCCCTCCCCCGCTCACGAACCCATCTCTTCGATTGCTCTGCTTAAAACTGACTCGCTCACGCGACGTTTCTTGACACTTGCTCAATGCTCCCAACTGCCCGCGGCTCTTGCTGCGCGAGTCGCACGAACGCTGGTCATACCACCCACGACCATGACTTTTGTTTCTTGCATCCCCAAGCCAAGACGTCGATTTCGATCCTCGTTTTTCGAACCTTCTCGACCCAACTATGACTCGCAGAATCATTGCCAAGCGCCAATGTACATGTCTCCTTCGCTTCGCCCGCACCGCTGCCTCGTTGCATCCGAAACCCATCATCTTGGTTTTACGCGTTATGTCTATGACGCCCCCCTCGCGCTGTCCTGCCTCGTCTTATCCATCATCTTTCCCAGTTACCCCAGTCTCTGCCATCTGCGTCCCCGAATCATCTTGACTCTCTTGACCGGGGCAAATGCGTGCATACGCCGTGCACTGCCCCGCCCCGCCCTGGCGGCTGGCTACCTACCACTTGAACGAAAAACCCGTTGTTGCCTCCGCCTCGACCCCGTACGTCCCAGAACGAACCCTGAAACGAACGCTGCTCTCCGATCTTGTCGTGACCCCAACTAACCTCAATCAAATACTCATCACCATCATCAATCTCTCGCATTGTATGTAGCCTTGTCTGTCTCGCCGCGCTTGCGTCCCGCGTCCGCGTCTGTCTTATCACTGAATCTTCTCGATCTTGAAGCATATCGCATCACCCGTCGCCGCATAGCTCGTTCTTGATCAAGCGATCCAATATCCCACCCCTGCCTCTTCCGGACGTTTTCCACCGCCGCGCGCGCGCGCGCCGTCGATTCTCCCTCGCAGTCAAACGAAATCGTGATGTCCACCCACGCAGTTCTTTTTAGCTAGCCGGTTAGTGTGTCTCGTGCCCTGCAGACGTGCAGACGTCTCCGTCTTCGATCTCGCTACCGATATAAAATGAAGTACGATCCCGATGATTTTTTGGTAGTCTCAGAATGCGCTGCTAGAGATGTCTTGACATGGTTCGCAAGCGACTCCCTTGTGACATGCAGCACTTGCTTGGCCTTTGGGCTAGTCAGGAGCAGACGACCGGGGGTCGAGACCTTACGGGTGTTTGTTCCTCTTAAGCTTTCATCTATCGCGATACCCGAGTCTCGAAACGTCGAGTCCACATGCACCGGCACGATATAATGATCTCGTGGCTGCCAGTATGACATTTGTCTGTCGTTCTCGTTGCGGATAGGCACACGCGTGCCCGTGCCATCGTTTCCCACTTCTACCGCTGTCGTGGTTACCGGGAATGTCTGGGCCCATGGAAGTAGCCGTGGGTGGCTTTGGGCATGACGACAACACGGTGGACAGCGTGAACGGTGTCGACATCCGCGCGACAAAGGAAGTCGGTAGAGCGGCTTTCAGACGATGATGAATGCACCGCGGTGAACGAGTCTTACCTTTCGGTAGGATCTCCTATCAAAGCTTAGCGCTACTCGCGCATCCGCCTTGAATTTCCCGGTTTCGCGGTGGAATGGGTACATGTCGCGATTCGAGCCGGTCGCGCTGTCGTCGGCCTGCTCTAGACATGTAGACAGCCCGTGAGGAACACCTACCTCCAAGTCATCATTCCACTTCTCACTCTGCGGACCGCAGACAACCGCCAAGCCTGCTCGAGTTCCAAAGGGTACAGTTGTAACGGCTCGATTCGAGACGCGCGTCGCGTGTCGCATGTCGCATGTCGCAGGTCATTAGCCTGCTCCAGGCATTAGATGGGCTGCTGCTGCGACTCGCGAGTCACCGGTCCAACTGCCTTGCTCCGTGGACCCGCCACAAAATATTGCGCACCTTTTTATCCCTCCCGCTTGCTATCCGGAAATCTTCGGAGTAGGAGTGAAAGTAGGAATGATAAACGGCGCATGACCTATTGTAATCGAGTGGGTGTG